>JAGFNQ010007978.1:0-123853 GCA_024364735.1 Boesenbergia rotunda
TACAAAGGATTCACCACTCCTTGCGAGGAGATGTATACCCGAGGCCTATCGTCGGATTGTTACTCGAAGCCTCTGGCCAGAGCATGACATGTTCAGAGTATGAATCTCTTAAATACATGAGATAATTAGAATCCGTAGGACGAGAAAACGTTACTTGGGCTAGGTGTGACGTAGTCAGTCTAGTGGGGACTGACACACATAGACCATGTCCTGAATCAAGTGGGTATAAGATGGTGAAGGGAATGGGGCATGATCATTATAGCTGCTGAAGGTTTCAGAATTGTTTCTGAGGTCAACCGTTGATCTTTCGATAAATTGGGATCATGATGTACTACTAGGTGCCACTCATGATCGTTCTATAATTAATTGATTAATTATAGACGACCAACATAAATCGAAAGCCTATTTAGTCACACCACTACGAGTATTCCGAGGGATTTAAAACGAGTTGAAAATTGGATTTTCCAATCAAGAGAGATAAGTTGGTTGAGCCAAACGATAAGACGAATCTGAATTTTTCAGAGACGCATCGGAAGCGTAAAATGCTAATCTTTTGAAGACTTAATAGATGAATTAAATAAGTTTAATTCATTGGGGCTTGGCTTGGATGGGCCGGCCAAAGAGGGCCTCCATCCTCTTTGCTTGGCCGGCCACAACAAAGGGAGAGAAACCAAGTTTTTGGTTAATTTATAAAATAAACCAAGTGTGGTTTGTTTTATAAAATTATGGATGATATAAATTTTTATATAATAATCCAAGGTTTGGTTTATTTTCATGGAAATTAAAATGAACCATGGATTGGTTTATTTTATAAAATCAATCATGGATTGATTTACCATGATAAGAAAATTTATTCCATAAGAGAGAAGAGACTTGATTGATTTTTTATCATGAATTAAAATATGATTTTAACCATGATATAAAATCAAACTTGGCATGATGGAATAAGTTATTCCATATTTGAGAGGCTTGATGGTTGAGAGGCCACTATATAAAGACCCAAGCAAGCTTGGGAATAATCATAGAGATGAAGCATAGGCTTCTCCCTCTCTTTCTCTCCTTCTCTTCTCCCCTTCTTGCCGTGCGCCAACCAGCCCCAAGAAGGGAGCACCAGCCGGCCATCCTTTGTGGTTAGTCTTCCGACTTCTCTCTTGGTTTTTCTCGTCGCTTCTCGAGAATCTAGTAGTTCTCGAGAACACGAAAACTCGTGGCTTTGCGAAGTCATCCCGAAGATACTCGGCGTGGACGCGAATAGAGGCGGAGCTTCCAAGGGACGCTTACGGTTGATCTCGTCCCTTCCTTCGAGTTACGCGATGTAATATGTAAATTAGTTTACGTTTTGCAAAAATTTTAAATATATGATCATGTCTACACAAGATAAAATTGCATGCTAGATGTGTGGTTAAATGATTTAGAGAAATTATTTATGCTAAACTTTCGCTGCACGTAATTAATTTTAAAATTACGAACCCGCATCCATTCAACATGCACCCGGTCCCAACAGTGGTATCAGAGCCGAGGTTTGTTTCGACATAATCATATAATTGTTTTGCGGAAAGCTTTATCATGATCTAAATTTTGAAAAATTTTCAATTATGAAACTTTCCAATTATGGTAAATTTTCAATTTAGGAATTTCAAAGTTTGGAAATCCTCATGAAATTTCGCAAACTTTTGAAATATCTCTGTTTCTGAAATTTATGATAATTGTGAAAACTTTCCATTTTTGGAAACTTTCCAATTTTGGAATTTCCTATTTTGAAAATTTTCAATTTTGGAAAAACGTAAGTTTTCTTTGTACCAGAAACTTACAATTATTCTGAAAACCTTTTATTTTTGGAAACTTTCCATTTATGGAAAGCTCGCAATTTTGGGCACTTTCTTTCAAGAAAGTCTAGACAATTATGGGAATATTAATTGACATTTAAATTTATAATTGGAAATTAAATTATTTACAAAATTCTTTACTTTGGATTGAGCCTCGGGGAGCCGTCCAATTTAAAGTTAGTTGTTATAATTAAATTTCCTAAATTGAATTTAAGCTGTCAAATGTTTAATTTGGATTGAGCCTCGGGGAGCCGTCCAAATTAAGTTATTGATATTAATTTTCCATAAATAATATATGTGATCAAATCTTGGAAATTTTTGAGGTGATTCTCAAACGATAATTCCTTATTTGATTTATAGGTGATGCTCTTACATATTATTGTCTCCAAAATTAATTAGGAAAATTATTTCCTATAGAGTATATTTCCTTAAATAAGATTTTCATGAAAATAAAATGTGGTTGAATTAAGGGAATCTGTCTCTTAATTTAATAAGATTTGATTTAGAGAAATCATAATCTTAAACATATTATTTCCGAAATTGATTATGATAATTCAGGAAATTATTTCCCAAAACAATTCCATAAATAAAGTATGAAATTAGAATTAGGAAATCCGGTTCCTAGTTCAATTAATTAGACTTGATAAATTAAGTCACATACATACTTTATTAAGGAAATCGTTAGAACATGACATAATCATATGTCATGAATGTGCATAAAAGGAAAAGATGAGACCCAAAACTCCTTACAAAATATTAAGGCCAACACCTTCCATTAATATGGTTAGAACCGGAGTTTTGTTTCTCGTTTGGGTTGATGGACACATTCATGCCTGGCTCGAACCTCAACATGTTCAAACTATGGAATTAGTTTATGATTAATATAGTTGGAGTCAGAGGTCAATCCTTAGTTTTGGTTGTTGGACACATCCAAGCCTGACTAAACAGTTGAATGAGCTCCAACCATATTAAAACTATTTCTTGATTAATGGGTCAGCCTTAAGCTTGGAGCATCGATTTGTTGTGCCACAGCCAAGGTCGATGTAATGAGCGGTGCAGTTGGGTGCTATGTATATTGTTGCATACTTGTTAATGAGCTAACAACCCAATGATTTATGCAAACATTCAATTAGTTGATAGCATAATGTGATAGTTAAATATGTATAATATGTAATTGGTATAATTACCTACCTTCATAGCTACGAATAACTTGATGGACTCTAGCCATGGTTGTTCTTATCTATGGTTGGATATCAACCTATTTTGAGATGTTCCTACGATCTCCCGAATTGATAAAAAGGGTTATTCAATTCGAAAAATAAATAGGATTTAGTTAATGTATATTGATGCATTCTTTATCATTCTCATCACATAACCTCAATTTGTATTTCTTGGATAATCACCTGATCATGTCTTCTCTTAATTTGTGTTCCATTTTGGACACCAATAAGCTGACCGGGCCAAACTTCATGGACTGGCTTCGAAACCTGAGGATAGTCCTCAAGGCAGAAAAGCTTGCTTATGTCCTTGAAGAACAACTTCCCAACCATCCTCCTGAAGATGCAACTCCAGACCAATTAGTGGCCTATCAGAAACATGTGGCCGATTCTGAACTTGCGAGTTGTATCATGCTGGCCGATATGGTACCTGAGCTACAAAAGCAGCATGAGTATATGGATGCTCATACCATCGTCTTCCATCTTCATGAGCTGTTTGACGAGCAGGTGAGATCCGAAAGGTTTCAGGTCTCCAGACTCCTCTTCACCTCTAAGATGCAAGAAGGTACTTCTGTTTCACAGTTTGTGTTGAAGATGTTGGGGTACATTTGTTGGGACTGGGTGCATGTTGACAATGATACGTGTTCGTAAAATTTTAAATTTTTACGTGCAGCGGAAGAATTAGCATAAAATAATTTCTCAAATTATTCTAACCACGTATCTATAATGCAACCTATGGTGTGGACATGATCATAAAATAAAACTTTGCAGAAAAGTAAACTAATTTACTTGTAGCTTGCGTAACTCGAAGAAAAGGGACGAGATCCAACCGTAGCGTCCCTTGGAAGCTTCGCCTCTATTCACTCCACGCCAAGTTCTCTTCGGGATGACTTCGCAAAGCCACGAGTTTTGTGCGACGAGATCTACTAGATTCTCTAAAGGCACAACTAGAAGATCAAGAGAGAAAAAGGAAACTAACCACCAAGAGACGGAATCTAAATTCCGAGAAGGAATGAGATGTGAGCCCTTCTTCTTCTCCGAGGTCGTCTTGGTGGATGAAGCTCACGCCCACCTTGGGAGTTGCGCCGGCCCTAGGGAGAGAGAGAGCCGACCCTAGAGAGAGAGGGCACCGGCCCTAGAGAGAGAGAGGCGTGTAGAGAGAGAGAGAGCAACTAATCTCTTTATTAATTGATTGGAATTCAAGGCTTGCCTTTGGTCCTTATATAGTTGCTTCTCCCTTGCCAAGTCTCTCTCTTAACGGAATTAACGGAATTAATTTTCATAAGAAATTTTTCTTATAATCTTTCTTATGAATAATTCCGTTATGCCTAGTTTTATTATAACTAACTTTATAATAAAACAAATACTTCTCTCCTTTAATTATGAAATACATTTTATAAAAAATTTATAAACTTTCTTATTATGAAAAAATCAATTCATAATTGATTTTATAAAATTAAAATAAACCATTCCATGGATCATTTTAATTTCCATAAAAAGAATAAATTTATTTATATAAATTTCTTTATACAAATTTATTTATCCATAATTTATAAAACAAATCGTGCTAGATTTATTTTATTAATTAAACCAAATAAATTGGTTTCTTCCCCTTGTTGTGGCCGGCCAAACCAAAGGGGGTTAACACCCTCTTTGGCCGGCCAAACCAAGCTGAACCGATCGCGAATTAAACTCATTTAATTCGCCCAATAAGCCTTCAAAAGACTTAGTCATTTTAAGTTTCCGTTGCGCCTCTGATTAACTCAGATTCGACTTATTTCTCTTGATTGAAAAATCTAATTTTCAACTCGTTTTAAATCCCTCGGATTGCTCGTAGTGCGTGTGACTAAATAGGCTTTCGATTTATGTTGGCCGTCTATAATTAACCAATTATAGAATGGTCATGAGTGGTACCTAGTAGTACATCATGACCCCTAATTAATCGAAAGATCAACGGTTTGACCTCAGATGTAATTCCGAAACCCTTCAGCAACTCTAATGAATCGTGCCCTATTCCCTTCACCATCTTATACCCACTTGGTTCAGGACACGGTCTATTTGTGTCAGTCCCCACTAGGCTGACTACGTCACACCTAGCCCAAGTAATGTCTTTCTCGTCCTTTGGATTTCTAATTACTCTCATGTATTTAAGAGACTCTCACTCTAAACATGATATGCTCTGGCCAGAGGCTTTGAGTAACAATCCGACGATAGGCCTGGGTATACATCTCCTCGCAAGGAGTGGTGAATCCTTTGTAGGCTGTTCAAACATCTTCGGGCACTTCGGCTTATACCCAATCATCCTGGGTCCACACCTCCTTGGAGATGCTTGCTTAAGATGTTAAAGTATAAGTCTCCATGACCAAGATGACTTGAACACCGCAAGTCAAAGGAACATCGCACTTAAGCTGCAGTAATAACTTCAGTGACATATCTTTATAGATTACCATATGAGGTTTTACAGCTAGTCACTCCAATGAACTAGTTCCCTTAACTAGCATCCATGTTTATCTCCGAACATCCCAATGTCACCAGCCAGTGAGAATCAGCTGATTAGAGAATAACCCATGCTAGTCTCAACAGAATTGATAGTGTCCGTATTTATCAATTCATCGACTAGGGATATTTTCAATACTTCACAATTGCACATTTAGAGATAATCACTAGTTGTGATCCCATCACAAATTCTCTTATGATGTGAATTGTATTGCAGACATTCAGTAGATGAGTTTAAAATCCCAATCAAATACATAAACATGTATACTCAAATAGTGAATTATCATTTATTAAAATAAATGTTTACAATCATAAGGCGATTGCCATAGGACACTTCTCTCATATCACTAACAACATTGAGCGACTAGGCACATTCGGATTTGCAATGGATCACAAACTAAGTATTGACTTAATTCTGCATTGTTTGCCCAAGAGTTACTCACAGTTTGTGATGATCTATCGGATGAACAAACTGGGGACTACCATTCCTGAGTTGCTTAACCTGCTAAAGACTGTAGAGCCTTCTGTAAAGCAGGATCAGAAGACGGTACTGTTAGTTGGTTCCTCAAAGAAAGGCTCTAAGAGGAAGCCCAAAGAACATAATAAGGGAAGGAAGAAAAAGGCCAATAAGATTGAAAAGGAACCAAAAGGCACTTGCCATTACTGCGGCAAGGAGGGCCACTGGCGAAGAAACTGCAAGGTTTATCTTGAGTCCTTGAAGAAGAAGGCATCCGATGCCCCATCCTCTTCAGGTATCTTCGTTATTGAATGTCACTCTATTTCCTCGGACACCTGGGTACTTGATACTGGGTGTAGCTCACATATATAATGACATACAGGGGCTAAGGAATAGAAGAAGACTCGTCAAGGGAGAAGTGAATTTGCCAGTTGGAAATGGAGCAAAGATTGCTGCAGTTGCCATCGGAACATATTTGCTAAAGCTCCTTACTGGACTTGTCTTAGAATTGGATAATTGTTATTTTATTCCTTCGTTAATAAAGAACATTGTATCTATTTCATGCTTGAATGAAAAGGGTTATCATTTAACTTTTAGTAACAATTGCTGTTACATAACTTTAAATGGTGTTCTTTATGGGACCGAAACTTTATGCAATGGTATCTACATGGTAGATTTATCCGGTGACGTTTTCAATATCGAAGTTAGCAACAAACGTGCTCGAATAGATAATCAAATAGACTCCTATATGTGGCATTGTCGTCTTAGCCATGTAAGTAAGAAACGCATGACCAAATTACACCGTTGTGGAATTCTGGAATCATTTGAACCCGGTTCATTTGATACATGTGAATCATGCTTAAAAGGCAAGATGACCAAATTACCCTTTTTCGGAAAAGGTAAACCAGTGGGAGAATTGCTTGGTCTAATACATACTGATGTATGTGGACCAATGTCAACTCTTGCACAAGGAGGCTATAGCTACTTCATTACCTTTATCGATGATCACTCACGATTCGGGTATGTGTTCTTAATGAAACACAAATCTAAAGCTTTTGAGAAATTCAATGAGTTCAGAAGTGAAGTAGAGAAACAGCTTGGCAAAAGTATTAAGATACTTCGATCCGATCGGGGTGGTGAATACTTAAGTCAAGAGTTTCAAGATTATCTTAAGGACAATAGGATATTGTCTCAATGGACTCCACCATATACACCACAGCATAATGGTGTATCTGAGAGGCGTAACCGAACCGTGATGGACATGGTTAGATCTATGATGAATCATGCAACTCTTCCAAAATCCTTTTGGGGCTATGCACTTAAGACAGCTGTTTACTTACTAAACAGAGTCCCGACCAAGGTAGTCTCTGTTGGATCGAGAAAACCGATAGAGGGGGGGGTGAATATCGGAAATCATTTTTCGGAAACACTTAGAGCAAGTACGCAGCGGAAGTTAATAAAAAAAACAATCTCTCACAAAGACACGGTCGATTTTACTTGGTTCAGAGCCTGGGTCGACTCCTACTCCAAGGCCCACGGTCGTTGACCGTTTACTTTGGGCAATTCTATATGAAGCGCAATAATAGTTTACAAGAATTGATTTACAACTTCAGCACAGTAAACTAAATAATTAAAAATAATAAACTCTTCTTTTACCGACGTCCGAAGTAGATTATCTTTTTCGGGGCAGCGGGACGTCGTCGGCTCGAGTTGGGAAGTTTCTGGAGCAAGGCGCGAGAGCAGAAGAGCGTGGAAGCATTGATTGAAGTTGTTGTCTGAAGCCTTGGTCGAGGGCCCTTTATATAGGGCCTGGGGGCTCCCCCCGACGTGGCATTTGATTCGGAATTGTCTCGGTCGCTTTTGATCTCTTTAATTTCGGGATCAGCTTTGACCGGGGCACCCGGAGCGCTCGGGGCGCCCGGATTGACCGGGTCAAATTTCTATCTTCTTGGCTTCGAGGGGAGCTGCTTCGGTGGCTGTCACTGGGGGCGCCCGGAGCGCAGGGGGCGCCCGGGAGCACGGGGGCGCCAGCAGGATGTACTGTCGAAGCGTGCTTTTTACTTGTGTGTTTTGTGTTCACCTTGGGGGCGCCCGGGACACTCCGGGCGCCCTGGTCAGCTGTTGCCTCACTCCTTTGAGGCTCTCTGATCTGCAGACACTCGTTCCTTCGGTCCTGCATCCAGGGATAGTCCAAAACACAACAAAACATTAAGTGGTTAGTTTATATAGCCTTAGCTGTCTTAGTTCTGACTTTGGGCCTCCCAAATGGAGCCCTAGGTCGAACCGACACCTACTGTTCCCTCAATGGGGAACGCGTCCTCACCTACTCCTCTCGGGAGAGTGTACCTGATGCCAACCGTTCCTCTGGTTGGACTTTTGCCTGGCGGTCCTTTGCCAGGTCTTAGATGCCGAGCTGTCCTTCGCCTGACGCCTAGCAGTCCTTCGCTAGGGCTTGGATATTGGCAGTCCTTCGCCAGGTGCCTAGCAGTCCTTCGCTAGGGCTTTGTATCCTGGCAGTCCTTCGCCAGGTGTCTAGCAGCCCTTTGCTAGGACTTTGTTTCCTGGCAGTCCTTAGCCAGGTGCCTAGCATTCCGTCGCTAGGACTTTATAACTGCACACTTGAGTAACATCATTAGATCATAAATAAACTTAACTTTAATCCTTTGCCAATATCAAAACAAGGTTCGATATGGTGCTTCCTGCACCAACAGTCTCTACTACTCCATATGTGACGTGGAATAGTAAGAAACCTCATTTATCTCACCTAAAGATATGGGGTTGTCCTACTTATGTAAAGCGGACTGTATCAGACAAATTGAATGCTAAGTCTGATAAATGTCTATTTATTGGATACCCTAAGGAAACGAAAGGTTACCAATTCTATCATCCCTTGGAACAAAAGGTGTTTGTTTCAAGGCATACTGTATTTCTAGAAAAAGAATTTCTTTTACAAGAAAATAGTGGGAGTAGCATTGAACTTGAAGAAGTTCAAGAAACTCCAATAGACATTACAGAGACACGTAGTCTAGACCCACAACCAATAACTCATAATGATGAGCTATCAGTTGAACCTAAAACAACACCACTTCTTCGTAGGTCTGATAGGACACCCAATATTCCAGATAGATATGGATTTCTCATAAGTGAATCGAACGACGTGTTACTCATTAACGATGACGAACCTATCAGTTATGAAGATGTTCTGAAAAATTCAGAAAGTGATAAATGGCTTGAAGCCATGAAGTCGGAAATGGATTCCATGTACAAAAATCAAGTATGGGACTTGGTTAACCCACTTGAAGGGATTAAGCCCATAGGGTGCAAGTGGGTTTTCAAGAAGAAAACCGACATGGAAGGTAATGTTGTTACCTTTAAGACTAGATTAGTGGCAAAAGGATATCGTCAGAAACAAGGAATTGATTATGACGAAACCTATTCGCCAGTAGCTATGCTTAAATCCATTCGGATGCTCCTGGCCATAGCAGCTCATTATGATTATGAGATATGACAAATGGATGTGAAAACAACTTTCTTTAATGGAAACCTGCTTGAGGATGTATACATGATACAACCTGAAGGTTTCACATCGGTTAATAAAATCAAAGTATGCAAGCTTCGACGATCCATATATGGACTAAAGCAAGCATCCAGGAGCTGGAACATCCGTTTTGATGAGACAATCAAAGAGTTTGATTTCTTACAAAATCCTGACGAACCTTGTGTGTACAAGAAGGTTAGTGGGAGTGCAGTCGTATTCCTAGTGTTATATGTCGATGATATATTACTTATAGGAAACGATATATCAGTCTTACAGTCAGTTAAAATTTGGTTGTCCTAAACTTTCTCCATGAAAGACCTGGGAGAAGCGACCTATATCCTTGGGATTAGAATCTATAGAGATAGATCAAAACGGTTGCTGGTCTTTCACAGTCTACATATATAGACCGAGTGCTAGAAAGGTTTAGCATGTCGGAATCCAAGAAAGGTTACCTTCCCATCAGGCATGGGATCAACCTTTCGAAGTCTATGTGTCCGCGCACAGAAGACGAGAGGATTTGCATGAATAAGATTCCTTATGCATCCGTGATAGGATCTATCATGTATGCTATGTTATGTACTAGGCTCGATGTATCATATGCTCTGAGCGTCACAAGCAGATACCAGTCTGATCCAGGAATGGATCATTGGGCGGCTGTCAAGACAATCCTCAAGTACTTAAGAAATACTAAGGATGTGCTCCTAATATATGGAGAAGGTGATATGGTAATACGTGGGTATACAGATGCCAGTTTCCAGACAGATAAGGATGACTCCAAATCTCAGTCCGGATACGTATTTATTTTGAATGGAGGCGCAATATGTTAGAAGAGTTCCAAGCAAGACACCGTAGCGAATTCTACCACGGAAGCGGAATATATTGCAACTTCGGAAGCAGCAAAGGAAGCAGTCTGGATCAAGAAGTTTGTCTCAGAACTTGGTGTTGTTCCAACCATTGATGAAGCAATACCGGTTTACTGCGACAACAATGGAGCTATTGCACAAGCGAAGGAACAAGGACTTATCAGCAATCCAAACATGTGCTTCGCCGCTATCATCTGATCAGAGAGATTATAAGTAGGAATGATATACAAATAGAGAAAATTCCCACTGAAAGGAATTTAGCGGATCCTTTATCTAAGGCCTTGCCTCAAAGTATGTTTGAGGGTCATATTAGAGCCTGTGGTATTGGGTACCGTAGCGATTGGTATTAGGCCAAGTGGGAGTTTGTTAGTGATATGAGAGAAGTGTCCTAAGGCAATCGCCTTATGATTGTAATCATTTATTCTAATAAATGAATATTCACTATTTGAGTATACATGTTTGTGTAGTTGATTGAGATCTTAAACTCATTTACTGAATGTCCGCAATACAATTCACAGCATGAGAGAATTTGTGATGAATTCACAATTAGTGATTATCTCTACATGTGCAATTGTGAAGTATTGAAATTGTCCCTAGTCGATGAATTGATAAATACAGACACTATCAATTCTGTTGAGACTAGCATGGGTTATTCTTAATCAGCTGATTCTCACTGGCTGGTGACATTGAGATGTCCGGAGATAATCATGAATGCTAGTTAAGGGAACTAGTTCATTGGAGTGACTGGCTGTAAAACTTGATATGGTAGTCTACATATAGATATGTCAGTGAAGTTCTTACTGCAGCTTAAGTGTGATGTTCCTTTGACATGTGGAGTTCAAGTTATCTTGGTCATGGAGACTTATACTTTGACATCTTAAGCAAGCATCTCCAAGGAGTTGTGGAACCAGGATGATTGGGTATATGCCGAAGTGCCCGAAGATGTTTGAACAGCCTACAAAGAATTCACCACTCCTAGCGAGGAGATGTATACCCGAGGCCTATCGTTGGATTGTTACTCGAAGCCTCTAGCCAGAGCATGACATGTTCAGAGTATGAATCTCTTAAATACATGAGAGTAATTAGAATCCGTAGGACGAGAAAACGTTACTTGGGCTAGGTGTGACGTAGTCATCCTAGTGGGGACTGACACACATAGACCATGTCCTGAACCAAGTGGGTATAAGATGGTGAAGGGAATGGGGCACGATTCATTATAGTTGCTGAAGAGTTTTAGAATTGTTTCTGAGGTCAACCGTTGATCTTTCGATTAATTAGGGATCATGATGTACTACTAGGTGCCACTCATGATCGTTCTATAATTAATTGATTAATTATAGATGGCCAACATAAATCGAAAGTCTATTTAATCACACACACTACGAGTATTCCGAGGGATTTAAAACGAGTTGAAAATTGGATTTTCCAATCAACAGAGATTAAGTTTGGTTGAGCCAAACGATAAGACAAATCTGAATTTTTCAGAGACGCATCATAAGCGTAAAATGGCTAAGACTTTTGAAGACTTAATAGATGAATTAAATAAGTTTAATTCATTAGGGCTTAGCTTGGATGGGCCGGCCAAAGAGGGCCTCCATCCTCTTTGCTTGGCCGGCCACTACAAAGGGAGAGAACCAAGTTTTTGGTTCAATTTATAAAATAAACCAAGTGTGGTTTGTTTTATAAAATTATGGATGATATAAATTTTTTATATAATAAACCAAGGTTTGGTTTATTTTTCATGGAAATTAAAATGAACCATGGATTGGTTTATTTTATAAAATCAATCATGGATTGATTTACCATGATAAGGAAATTTATTCCATAAGAGAGAAGAGACTTGATTGATTTTTTATCATGAATTAAAATATGATTTTAACCATGATAGAAAATCAAACTTGGCATGATGGAATAAGTTATTCCATATTTGAGAGGCTTGATGGTTGAGAGGCCACTATATAAAGGACCCAAGGCAAGGCTTGGGGAATAATCATAGAGATGAAGGCATAGGCTCTCTCCCTCTCTTTCTCTCCTTCTCTTCTCCCCTTCTTGCCGTGCGCCAACCAACCCCAAGAAGGAGCACCAGCCGACCATCCTTTTGTGGTTAGTCTTCCGACTTCTCTCTTTGTTTTTCTCATCGCGTTCTCGGTGAATCTAGTAGTTCTCGAGAACACGAAACTCGTGGCTTTGCGAAGTCATCCCGAAGATACTCCGCGTGGACGCGAATAGAGGAGGAGCTTCCAAGGGACGCTTACGGTTGGATCTCGTCCCTTCCTTCGAGTTACGCGAGGTAATATGTAAATTAGTTTACGTTTCTGCAAAAATTTTAAATATATGATCATGTCTACACAAGATAAAATTGCATGCTTAGATGTGTGGTTAAATGATTTAGGGAAATTATTTATGCTAAACCTTCCGCTGCACGTAATTAATTTTAAAATTACGAACCCGCATCCATGTCAACATGCACCCGGTCACAACAGTTGGGAACCAAGTAAATCTCGTGTGCAATCTGTTGTTTGTTTTGTATCGTTCTTTACTTTACTGTTTAATATTCCGCTGCTACTAACGCTCTGTTTAAGTATGAACCGAAAAGCTTACGATTTACCGCGATGATTTTTCACTGTGATATTCACCCCCCCTCTATCGACGACACCAGTCCTACAAAATTGACTCCACACTTTTTGTTAAAACCTTAGAAAAAGACAATTTCATTGCCCAAATTTATGTTGACGATATAATTTTCGTATCCACCAACTCAAACTTTCTAAAAGAATTTGTAAAAATAATGAAAATGAATTCGAAATGAGCTTAGTAGGCGAGCTCAACTTTTTCTTAGGATTGCAAATTAAACAAACTAGAGATGGTAATTATGTTCACCAATCCAAGTATCCTAAAGAGTTAATAAAGAAATTTAAAATGGATAAAAACCATAAGTACCCCTATGGCCACAAATGTCAAAATTGATAGTGACCCAGAAGATAAGCCTGTAGATCTTAAGCTATACCGAAGTACGATTGGGAGTCTACATTACCTTACAGCTTGCAGACCTGATATCCTATTCTCTATAGGAATGTGTGCTAGGCACCAAACTTGTGTTAAGGAATCCCACTTAGTAGCTCTAAAAAGAGTACATAGGTACATTAAGGGTACCCTAAATGTAGGGATTTGGTATCCTAGAAATTTTACTTTTGAATTGTTAGGATATTCTGACTCTGACTATGCTGGGTGCAAATTAGATAGAAAAAATACAAGTAGAAGCTGCCAACTCTTAGAACATAGTCTAGTCAGCTGGTGTAGCAGAAACCAACACTGCGTAGCACTGTCTACAATAAAAGCAGAACATGTTGCCTTAGGAGAGTGTGTGGCACAACTCTTATGGATGATGTACACACTTAAGGACTTCCAGCTTGACTACACCCAAACCCAAGTCTATATTGATAACATAAGCTCAATCAACCTGACTAAAAACCCAATTCAACACTCAAGAACAAAACATCATTTTGTAAGGGATCATGTAGCCAGGGGTGAAATAGTCCTTAAGCTTGTGGACTCAAAGTCAAACTTGGCTGATATCTTTACCAAACCCTTACCTGAGTCTGAGTTTAGCTCACTAAGATGGCAGTTAGGGTTATGCTTAGTAGAATAGGAATGTTCTATTTTTTTCAAAAATTATCTAATTTCTTATTGTTTAATTAATCTTTTGTGGAAAAAAAACATTTCTTTTATCAAAGTCTTGTAAATTGAAATGATTTTCAGACTTAGTTTTTTTTAAAAAAAATTTATCCCCTTCAAAACTAGTGCTTTTCCGTAAATGGACGTAGCTTAGGCTCTAACCCTAGAACAACATGCACCTATAGATCTAGAAGCCAGCATCTCACAAGCACCTTAGAGTACTTTTGATTGATAACCTAGACTGGGTTGAGATGCTTAGGTCTATGCCTTGATTCAAGATGCTTTAAGTCAGTGCATCTACAGTAATTGGGGCAATAAATACAAATTGAACAGCAATCAGGTTAAGTGTCAAGCTTAGAAAATCTAACTAGATCAGATCACATAACATGACTAAACTTAGCGAAAGCTACTGTTTATGACAGTTAGTAAGTAGCTAACTGGGTTAGACAGGACCCGAACAAGAACGGTTTAATTTGGTTTGGTCCAGCTTATGCTTATTAGAGTTGGTTCAATACAGAACTTCATTTTTTTCTCTACTTTACCTGCTGTAATTAGTATCATTTTTTTTGATATATGGCAAAGGGGGAGAGAAAGAAAAGGATAAATTCTTTTCAAAATTTTATCTCTTTTTCAAAAAGTAAAGTAAACAACTAAGTGCTTGAAAATGTTATTCAAATCCAAGCATTTCAAAACTAAGTATGTTTGAGTATTTTCTAAAGCACATCAAAATTTTCTAAGTACTTAAAATGGTTCTAAGTGAAACTCTCAAAGTTTTTTTTGCACAAAGTGTTTTGAAAATTTTTCAAAGTATGAAAGACTTGAAAAACCTTTTGGAAAATTTTCTAAGTATGAAAAAAACTTTCTAACTATGAAAAACATTTTGAAAATTTTTCTAAGGATGAAAGACTTGAAAAACCTTTTGAAAAATTTTCTAAGTATGAAAAAAAACTTTCTAAGTATGAAAAATGTTTTGAAAATTTTTCAAGTATGAAAGACTTGAAAAACTTTTAGGAAATTTTCTAAGTGTGAAAAACTTTTTGCAAAGTTTTCTAAGTATGAAAAGCATGGAAAAACCTTTTGGAAAATTTTCTAAGTATAGAAGGCTTGAAATTTCTTTCTAAAGCATAAATACTTCAACACTTAGTCAAATCTAAAGCACTTCGAAGGTTTATAAAAAACCTATATATCATAGAAAAACTCAGGGGGAGAATATCCGTTTCAGGGGGAGAAAAACTGAATGTTTTTTTTTTAATTCTTTGCTTGTTATCTTTTTAACTTAACTTTTTGAACCATGTTGCCATAAATCAAAAAGGGGGAGATTGTTGGTGCAGGAAGCACCTAAGTCAAACCTGTGTTTTGATAATGGCAAAGGTTCAGATGTTAAGGTGTTAATGTGATCTAACAAGCTTACTAAGTGTGCAGGAATGTCCTAGGTACACTAGGCAAGAAGTCCTGGCAAAGGGATGGGCAAGAAGTCCTGGTCAAGGACTGGGAAAGAAGACCTGACCGGAAGTTGGACAAGGAAGTCCTGGTCGAGGACTGGGCAAGAAGTCCTGGTCAAGGACTGGGCAAGAAGACCTGACCGGAAGTTGGGCAAAGAAGTCCTGGTGAGGACTAGGCAAGAAGTCCTGACAAAAGGCTGGGCACCGAAGACCTGACCGGAAGTTAGGCAAGAAGTCCTGGTCGTGGACTGGCCACGAAGACCTGATCAGGAGGATTGGGCAAAAGTCCAACCGGAGGAGCTGGTTGGCAAAAGGTAAACTCTCCTGAGAGGAGTAGGTGAGGACGCGTTCCCCGTGCGAGGGAACAGTAGGCGTCGGTTCGACCTAGGGCTCCATTTGGGAGACCCAAAGTCAGAACCAAGACAGCTTAGGCTGTAAATAATGCCTAACATGAAGGATCGATATGGGCGTGTAGAGGGGGGGGGGTGAATGCACTTTCTTTTGATCGTTTGATCTCTACATAGATGTTAGCGCAGTGGAAATAATATGCAAAGACAATAACAATGCTAACAAAAATTCTTTTACTTGGTATCCACCCAGATGAGTGACTAATCAAAGTTCCACGCCGCGAGCACCACTTTTCACTATCAAAAAGTCTCCTTGAGGTGGAGAAACCTTTACAACAAAAGCTTCCTCTTTACAGGTGTAGAAAAATGATGGAGGAAGCAAAAAAACACTCTATAATTTGGCAGCACTTCGTTACTGTACGGAACTGTACATACACGTGTAACGAGGAGCTCCTTTTATAGGTAAAAAGGACAGATTCGCAGTCTGTCCAGTCTCGTACTAGTCGACTGCCCTATGACAGTCGACTGGCCCGGCATTAAATGCCTTCCAACGGCTAGCCAACGGCTAGCAAACAGCTAGCCAACGGCTAGTTTTGGGGTATACCAGTCGACTGCCCCTGGGGCAGTCGACTGGTCCGAAGCTGCGAACTCTCTTTGGGTTTTGGCAGTCGACTGCCTTCGGGCCAGTCGACTGCCCTGCCTCCCAGCTCAGCTCCAGCCACTTCAATCCTTCTCCTTCGCGTGTGCCTTCAGCTCTGCTCCCTTGGCTCGCCCCTTGAAGTCCTCTTCCTCTGGCTATCGTCCCTCGGATGCGCACGCAAGCCTTCCCTTGGCTTGCCTCCATGCCACCCTTCACGTGCACCCTTTGAAGTCCACTTCCTGGCTTGCCCTTGGAGCTCTCCTCCCTCAGCTTTCGTCCCTCGGATAGGTCCACCAAGTGTGATTCTTCAAGTCCTGCAAACTCAATCACACAAATCAAATACAACATAACACTCTAACTTTAAACATATTCGCCCACTCATCAAAACTATGATCTTCCAATCATTCAAGGGCCGATTGCCTCAACAATCTCCCCCTTTTGATGTGTGGCAATATGTTTAAGTTAGAGATAAGTAACAGCAATAGCAATAACAAAGATAGCAATTGAAACATTATGAGACATAATAACCCTAAGAGGTAACCTCCCCCTTAACCTATGTCCTCTCCACAGTTTCAATTCTAATCATATTCCAAGTTAAGTTTCCACTTAACAACATCAATAAGAATGTAAGACATATCCGAACCTAAGAGGTACCTCCCCCTTAATCCATGTCTTCTCTCCAAATTTTAACCTTTCAAGGTCTAAATTAGACAAAATACCTAAAATTATCCATTTTAAGTCAAAATTCTAACTTAAACCGCCCATTATCCCCCTTTGACACCATCAAAATGATTGCCTCAAGCAACTGAAAGTAGCTGTGCCAGTCAACTGCCCATAGGGCAGTCCACTGATACGCTATCAATCTGAAATTTCAGCTTTTCTGTCGAATTTCAGAAACTCCAGAAAATTCCAGAAAATTCCAAAAATTGTAAAATTTTGCATACATGTTTGAAATGTTATACTCTATCAGGGAAAAATACTAAACCATATAAAATTTCAAACATGCACGTCTTTTGATAAAAACCCAAATGTTTTGAAAAACACTACATTTTGTATCAACCTTTGAAACCAATTTTGCAAATATGTGACTTTTAAAGGTATGACACAGTATGTAAAACATAAAATGGTTTTCAAAGTTTTAAAATGTCCAACTATGATCTTTGGCAAAGTGGCTATTGATTAAATACTTGCCTCCCCTATAATTGGTCTAGTTTTTGATATTTTGATACTTTTAATGGTTCAACAATGTGCCACAAGCACAAGTGAGCCAAATGTATCACCTTAATGGATCAAGCACCCTTTTTCAAAGCTAATGTGTCCAAGTTCATTCTATACTTCCACAAAACACATTCCAAGGCCTCTTCTTAAGGATGTAAACAACGATTCGGGAAGAGGCTTGGTAAAGATGTTGGTTAGGTTCGACTTTGATTCAACATAGTGTAATTCTATGTCTCCCCTTGCCACATGGTCTCTAATGAAGTGATGTTTCACTTCAATGTGTTTTGTTCTAGAATGGTGAACCAGATTTTTAGTTAGGTTGATCGTGCTTACATTATCACACAAGACTTTGACCTTGGTGTAATGTAGCTCATAGTCCTCTAAGGTGTGCATGATCCAAAGAAGTTGGGAAACACATCCACCCATTGCCACATATTCTGCTTCCGTTGTTGATAGGGCAACGCATGGTTGTTTTCTACTACTCCAACTAACTAAAGAAGACCCAAGGAATTGACACCCTCCACTTGTACTCTTCCTATCTAACTTGCAACCCGCATAGTCCGAGTCGATGTATCCAATTAGGTCAACATTTGGGGTTCTAGGATACCAAAGTCTGACATTTAGGGTTCCTTTCACATACCTTAGGATCCTTTTGACTACAATCAAATGGGACTCTTTGGCATAAGATTGGTACCTTGCACACATACCTACCGCAAAAAGTATGTCGGGTCTACTAGCGGTTAGGTATAGGAGACTACCAATCATGCTCCTATATTGTTTAGAGTCTACCATTTTGCCTTCAAGGTCACTATCCATTTTCACATTAGTTCCTATGGGTGTAGATGCTTCCTTAGCATGTTCTAAACCAAATTTCTTTAGCATCTCTTTAGCATATTTGGTTTGAAATACATGTGTACCTTCATTAGTTTGCTTAACTTGAAGGCCTAAGAAAAAGGTTAACTCTCCTACAAGACTCATCTCAAATTCATCTTCCATACACTTGATGAATTCTTGTAGGAAGTCATTATTTGTTGACCCAAAAATGATATCGTCTACATAGACTTGGGCAACAAATATATCCTTATCCATAGATTTTAGGAACAATGTAGGGTCAATTGTTCCTCTCCTAAACCCCCTAGACACCAAAAATGAAGAAAGCCTTTCATACCAAGCCCGGGGAGCTTGTTTCAATCCATACAAGGCTTTCCTTAATTTGAATACGTGTCTCGGATAGTTGGGATCCTCAAATCCGGGGGGTTGTTCTACATAAATCTCTTCCTTAATGATCCCATTAAGGAATGTCGACTTCACATCCATTTGGTGGAGTGTAAAACCCATGTGAGCGGCATAGGCTTGTAGAATTTTAATTGATTCTAACCTAGCTACGGGGGCGTAGGTCTCATCATAATCTAATTCCTCAACTTGGTTAAACCCCCTAGCTACCAATCTAGCCTTGTTCCTAGTGATTTTACCTTGGTCATCTAATTTTTCATAAAGACCCATCTCGTGGTTACAATGGTACAATCAGTAGGCCTAGGAACTAACTCCCAAACTTCACTCCTCTCAAATTGGTTTAGCTCTTCTTGCATGGCCAAAACCCAATCGGCATCTCCCAATGCTTCATCAATGGTCTTGGGTTCAAATTGGGAGATTAAAGCTATTTGACTAGATTGGTTCCTAAAGTAGGACCTAGTCCTTACTCCCTGAGTGACATCACCCACTATTTGGTCAATAGGATGATCATGATGATGTCTCAAGGGTCTAGAGGTTGTAGGTTCATTTGCTCCTTCTTCCTCATCCTCTAGGGTACTTCTTACTCCCCCTTGATCATTGCCCTCCAAATGTTGGTCTTGGGTTCTTTGGGCAAGGGGTTGGACTTCTTCTATATCTTTATCAATGGAAGCCTTTCTAGGGTAAATACTAGTGGTTTCATCAAATTTGACATTTGAGGACTCCTCAATCACTTTTGTCCCTTTGTTGTACACTCTATAACCCCTACTAGTCAATGAATACCCTAGTAAGATTCCTTCATCGGCTTTTGACTCAAATTTTCTTAGGTCGTCTTTGGTGTTTAAGATGTAAACTTTACATCCAAAGACCCTAAAATAGTGGACTTGGGGTACCCTTCCATTCCAAAGTTCAAAGGGTGTTTTTCCTAAAAACCTATGTACTAACACCTGGTTTTGGATATAGCAAGCGGTGTTAACCGCTTCAGCCCAAAAGTAGCTAGGAAGAGAATATGCATTAAGCATAGTCCTAGCAGCTTCTTGTAGGGCTCGGTTTTTCCTCTCAACTACCCCATTTTGTTGAGGAGTCCTAGGGCATGAAAACTCATGCTTGTACCCATTTTCAACACAAAATTGTGTGAAACTAGCGTTTTGGAACTCCCCACCATGGTCACTCCTAATTCGGTTTATTTTGATGTTCTTTTCGTTTTCTACCCGTTTACTAAATCCTATAAATATATCTAGGGTATCATTCTTATGTTTCAAGAAATAGACCCAAGTAAACCTAGAAAAGTCATCTACTATCACTAAGCAATACTTACTCCCTACAAGTGATGGAGTACTATGACAATCAAACAAGTCTATATGTAAAAGTTCTAAAGGCAAGGAAGTGGTAATTAAAGTTTTACCTTTGTGTGATGCTTTGGATTGCTTACCCTCTTGGCATGCATCACACAACTTGTTCTTTTCGTACATGATCATTGGGAGCCCCGTCACCAATTCTTCCTTGGCCACTCTTGCAATGCTCCTCATGTTGACGTGTCCAAGTCTCCAGTGCCATAACCACCCTTCTTCTTCTTTGGACATGAGACACTTAACAACATTGTTAGTAGCATAAGATAGATCAAGATAATACAAGTTTGCCTCTCTAAACCCTTCTAATATGATAGTGTTTGATTCACTTTATCTTATTACACATTTCATAGCATGAAATTCTACTCTAAAACCGGCATCACATAATTGACTTACACTTAATAAATTAAACTTCATATCCTTAATTAAAAGTACCTTATGAATTGAAATCGTGGGAGATACCTCAATTGTGCCCCTACAAATGATCCTTAACTTTCCACTGTTTCCAAAGGAGACCGTCCCTTCTCTTAGGTAGCTAATAGTGGTGAACTTGCTCACATCCCCGGTCATGTGTCTTGAGCATCCACTATCTACTATCCACAAGGTTGGGGCCTCCTTCACCTTTACCTAGACAACATGGAAAACATACTCTTTTGGTACCCATATCTTAGATCCATAAGCATCATTTAAAAATTTCTTAGGTACCCATACATTCTTTGTGGTTCCCCTAGCCTCTAATCTCCTAGATGCACCAATCCTACCGGTAAGTGAAACAAAGGCTATCTCCTTGGTCTTAGGCCTATAACCCAGTCCTGCCTTGTTATATACCGCCCTTTGGCTGTTAATGATCGTATCAAGGTTACTTGATCCTACTTGAAATTTCCTAAGGGCCTTTGTGAGGTCATCTACTTGTTTCCTTAACTCCTTATTTTCATTTTTAATATGTGAAACATGTGAAGAGGTAGAGCTAGCATGCAAATCCTTAAGTTTAATAGCCTCTACTCTAAGCATGGCAATTTGTTCCTTAAGATCCTTAATTTTACTTCTAGCCTTAGCTAAGTCCATGTTAGTACTAGAAATAATTTTCACTAAGGTAGAGGAGGGTAAGTGGTATACCTCACTTACCGAAGCTTCTGACTTTGATGATGATGAGGTGGAGAAGCTCTCATTTTCACTGCTTGAGCTTCGTTCATCGTCTGAAGAGTCTGAATCATCTTGTGCCATAAGAGCAAAGTGGGAGACTTGCTCTTCTTCTTCCTCTGAGGATGAGGTATTGTCCCAAGTCGCCTTGAGGTTCGTGGCACTCTTCTCCTTTCCCTTTGACTTCTTCTTGTCATTCTTCTTCTTCTCTTCCTTCTTGTCCTCCCTCTTCTTCAACTGGGGACACTCGTTCTTCATATGTCCCTCTTGATGACAGTTGTAGCAGATTATCTCCTAGGCCTTACCCTTACCTTTGGCCCCTTTCCTAGCATATGATTTGTTAGAAAAACTTTTAAATGCTTTACGAAATTTCCTTACCATAAAGGCCTCTTGGTCACTGTCCATAGAGGCACTTGACTCCTCTGAGTCTGAGGATGATGAGTAGATCACCTTCTTCTTCTCCTTTCTCCTCTTCTTCTCCTTTTCTGCAACAAAAGCAATACCTTTCTCTTTTGCCGAAATGTTAGCTTGCTCGTGCAGTTCAAATTCACAAAATAGATCGTCTAATTTAACTAAAGATAAGTCCCTCGATACCTTGTAAGCATCAACCATGGATGCCCACAGAGTGGTTCTCGGGAAGGCTTGTAAGACATACCTGACAATGTCCCGGTTTTCAATTTTCTCTCCAATTACATGGAGCTCGTTGATCACTTCCTTTAACCTTCCATGCAGCTGACTGACGGTCTCGTTGCTCTTCATGGAGAGGGATTGCAGTTGGGCCACCAACAACTCCTTCTTGGCTCTTCTGGACTCGTTTGACCCCTCGTTCAATTCTACCAACTTGTCCCATAGCTCTTTGGCGCTCTTGAATGGCCCCACCTTGTTCAGTTGCTCCTTCGAGAGCCCGCACTGCAGTGTGGTGGTGGCCTTGGCATTTGACTGCGCCCTTTTCATCACTTCTTTAGACCATGTTCTCATAGGTGTAGGATCTCCTCTTTCATCGACGGGCGCCTCGAAGCCATCTGCAACACTTATCCAAGTTTCTATGTTATTCATAAGATAGTACTGCATTCTACCTTTCCAGTACGCGAAGTCGTTGCCGTCGAAGAATGGTGGTCGTGCGGTGGAGTATCCCTCTTGAAACGCCATTACAAATGTTCTGGTTGATTGTTAGATCTTCCAAAACGCACTCGCTCTGATACTAACTGAAGGATCTATGTGGGCGTGCAGAGGGGGGGGTGAATGCACTTTCTTTTGATCGTTTGATCTCTACACAGATGTTAGCGCAGCGGAAATAATATGCAAAGACAATAACAATGCTAACAAAAATTCTTTTACTTGGTATCCACCCTGATGGGTGACTAATCCAAGGATCCATGCCGCGAGCACCACTTTTCACTATCGAAAAGTCTCCTTGAGGTGGAGAAACCTTTAAAGCAAAAGCTTCCTCTTTACAGGTGTAGAAAAATGATGGAGGAAGCAAAAAATCACTCTACAATTTGGCAGCACTTCGTTACTGTACGGAACTGTACATACACGTGTAACGAGGAACTCCTTTTATAGGTGAAAAGGACAGATTCACAGTCTGTGCAGTCTCGTACCAGTCGACTGCCCTATGGCAGTCGACTGGCCCGACATTAAATGTCGTCCAACGGCTAGCAAACAGCTAGCCAACGACTAGTTTTGGGGTATACCAGTCGACTGCCCCTGGGCCAGTCGACTGGTCCGAAGCTGCGAACTCTCTGTGGGTTTTAGCAGTCGACTGCCTTCGGGCCAGTCGACTGCCCTACCTCCCAGCTCAGCTCTAGCCACTTCAAACCTTCTCCTTCGCGTGTGCCTTCAGGTCTGCTCCCTTAGCTCGCCCCTTGAAGTCCTCTTCCTCTGGCTATCGTCCCTCGGATGCGCACGCAAGCCTTCCCTTGGCTTGCCTCCATGCCACCCTTCACGTGCGCCCTTTGAAGTCCACTTCCTGGCTTACCCTTGGAGCTCTCCTCCCTCGGCTTTCGTCCCTCGGATAGGTCCACCAAGTGTGATTCTTCAAGTCCTGCAAACTCAATCACACAAATCAAACACAACATAACACTCTAACTTTAAACCTATTCGCCTACTCATCAAAACCATGATCTTCCAATCATTCAAGGGCCGATTGCCTCAACATAACATTCTTGCTTTGTGTGTTTTGGAACTAACCTTGGTTGCAAGGAACGAAGGAACTGTAATGCCCGCCCCTTACGTGAGCGACGCGTTACCTTTTTTTTCTTTCGTACATTATTACATATGAAGCGTAAATATAGCAGCGGAAATAATACTAAATCATGAACATATGCAATTGGATAAATTTCTTTCTAACTAAACTACTTTAAGCATGTGAATCATAGCATAGCATATTTAACAAGAGAGTATATAGTTCTACGTTAAGCATGTATATCATAAAGAACTTGAACTCCAACAAGTAGTAAGCATAAACATAAGAACTAACACATGCAGTTTATAAGTAGCAACATTAAGTCTATAAGTAAGAGTGAAGACAACAGTAGGATCGTTCTACTAAGTCACTGCCACACACACACATGCCCTCCTGCTGCTTCCCCTTCATTAGAAACCTTTAGTTTGATCTACAACATAAGAAGGTAGACTATAAGCATAAAATGCTTAGTAAGCTCCTTGCTTACTCACAAAATCCGTACATCACATATAAGTAGAAATCTACATCATTTGACATAAACATATAACATGAATAAATATTTAAAGCATCTAAAGCACGTAAGCATAAACACTTAAAACATGAATATGTGGGTCGTTATTAAGGACATATGGCATGAGTAAGTACTTAAGGCACCTAACATTCGCATAATCTTTAAAACATAGTCATGTGCATAAACATTAGACATAGCATATGCAATATCATTAAACATAAACATGTGCATAAACATTAAACATAGCATATGCAATATCATTAAACATAATCATGTGCATAAACATTAAACATAGCATATGCAATATCATTAAACATAAACATGTGCATAAATATTAAACATAGCATATGCAATATCATTAAACATAAACATGTGCATAAACATTAAGGATGCTCTTTGAAAAATATATATAATATAATACTTGAACATTAACATATCATCATTATTGGGATCCCTGGCTTGTACCCATTCATCATTTGCGCGCATCCCTTCGTAGAGTGCGAGGTAGCTAATCTCGACCTACTAGGGTACTAGGCAACTTTGGGCCTAGGGACATCTACGGTAGTCCAGAACCGGGGCCTTGCTTAGGAGCCCATCCCTTGGACCTTTTTCAAGATCCGGTACAAGCCAATAGATAAAGTAAAATAGCATACATGATTCCTTTTCTTTCCCTAGCAATTGCTCTTTAGCGTAGCGTTCATCATTTCTTTTTTTTTCTTAGAAATTGCTCTTTAGAGATTCTTTTATTCATAATGTCATACATGTCATAGGCATACGTTCAAAGCATAAATATCATCATAACTTTCAAGCATGAACATGGCATGGAGAAAACATAATTTCATGGTAAGAAAATTCATAACATGCCCACTTATCATTCATAATTCATAAAACACATAATGATCAATTTAAAACTAAGGATAATACACCTAGGGAACTTGTTCCGTTCTTTTTTCATCTATCATGGCATAATGAAACATGGATACCTTTAATTCAACAATAATTCAACATATACTCTACTGGTCAAAATATTTAGATAGGGTTATCATGGCATAAAAATACAACACAACATCACACAACTCATACAATATGCATACATTGAATATCCTATTACATAGAGACATCATCAAGTGAGGTAGTGACCTTAACCCCTATCATGGCATAATGAAACATAGATACCTTTAATTCAACACTAATTCAACATATATTCTACTGGTCAAAACATCTAGATAGGGTTATCATGGCATAAAAACATAACACAACATCACACAACTCATACAACATGCATACATTGAATATCCTATTACAAAGAGACATCATCAAGTGAGGTAGTGACCTTAACCCCTATCATGGCATAATGAAACATAGATACCTTTAATTCAACACTAATTCAACATATATTCTACTGGTCAAAACATCTAGATAGGGTTATCATGGCATAAAAACACAACACAACATCACACAACTCATACAACATGCATACATTGAATATCCTATTACAAAGAGATATCATCAAGTGAGGTAGCGACCTTAACCTATCCTAAAACCCAATTTAAGGTACTGATCAGAAACTTCTAGGGTTCATATCAACATGAAAATGACAAAAACAAGAGCAATTTATTCATACAACATTCATATAATACATATTCTAACACTAGGAAGTATTAGCAAGTAACATGGCATCTTTAACTCATTTTTTTAGCCCTTATTTAGGGTATGGGCTGAACATGTACAGAGGAGAAAACATGGCATAAATATATATAAAACACTCAACAAAATATTAACAAGGAATTAAAACCATTAGCTAGTCAAAAAGAACCCAAACATCTTCTTATGGCCAAAAGGTCTATGGCTTCATGGGAGCCTTGGCCGAAACTTTTAAGGGTCTTTTGCTCCATCTTTTTTTCATCATAACTCATAACTTAACATCAAGAAAACATTGGAGTCATTAGATAGCATCAAACACAAACCTAGGCCCTAAACCCATGCTTGGCCGAAATTTGCTCATAGGGAAAAACTTCACGATTTTAGCAACACATCGCAAGAACATACAAGAACATGAACAAAAACATATATAAGCTATTATATTGCAGGTGAGGGGAGTCTTACTCTTGTGCTAATGATTCCCAAACAATATATATCATCTAGAAGGAGAATGAAAGAACTTCTTGCTCCTTGGCTCTTCCTTTGCTTCACAAACACAAAGCCTTCACTAGATCTTCTTGGAGAGAATTTTTTTTGATGGAGAGAGAGCCTTGGTGTTTTCGGAAATAAGAGCAATGAAGAGATGCCTTGTGAAATTTTTTCCTCATCTTCTTATAGTAAATGAAAAGGTATGCCTCTTCACCTTCCATGGTGACCCCTTTACCTTCCATGGTATCTCTTCATCCTCCATGGTGCCTCTTCATCTCCCTTATCCTTACACCTATCTACAATTTCCTTTATCTTCCTAATAGCACTCCCTTGCTAGGTGAATTAGTTACATATGCATTCTTAAGACTTACAACATCTCTAAGGTCCAAGGATAAATCCTTGGCACCTACATCATTTCATTTTTTCTATTATTATGCTTTTGCAAGCCCATCTAAAGTAAGGCCCATTACATGATGTGTTATTTCTTTTATCCTCATGGGGCCCATTAGGATAACTAACGAAGTGCTATTTATGACCCATTAGGAATTTCTACCATTTAGAGCCCATATAAGGCCCATTAACACTTACACTAAAATTCCCACAACTCTAACTATCATTCATGAATCATACTCAATATGGCTATTATTCATGCAATTATACTCAACATTAGGGATAATATTGAAGGGAATTTTAGTAGGGTGTTACAGGAACGGGTTTCTGCAGCTCAGGCGCCTCAATGGAGTGAGGCGCCTCACTGGGGCTAGGCACCCAGATGGATACGGGCGCCCCAAGTGTAAGGCCAAATCCAAACCATTGAAGCAAACTGCCACGAAGCCTTTGGACCAAGTTAGCCCAGGCGCCCCAGTGAAGTGGATAAGCGCTGATCGAGCCTGCGGATAGGAGTTCCCGTAGGAGAGGCCATGTGTCAGGCACCCCCATCGACACAGGCGTCCCTACGGGTGCTATAAAAGGGGGTTCACCCCCTAGGCTTCAATCAACTTCGCTCACATCGCTCTAAACACTTTTGTTCAAGCGCTACACTTTGACAAACTCCAACTTCGAGATTCCAGCGCCGCCGCCGACCCTCTGCTCCGAACTTCGATCCACCTCGGGCGTCGGTAAATTTAATTTACGAAAAGTGTTGTAATTTCAATTCCAATTCTATATCTGTACTTGAAGTTGTAAAAGATTTTTCCAAATATAGAATCTCCCAACGTAAACAATCAAGGACCATGGGCCTTGGAGTAGGAGCCGACCGCGACTCCGAACCAAGTGAAAACAACTTGTGTTCGTGATTGTTTTATTATTTTGCGCTGCGTAATCGCTCTATTTTTTCAAAAAATTCTAGATCAATATTCATCCCCCCCTCTATCGATTTTCTCTGATCCAATAGTGTGTAGGTTAACTTTTTGTTGCAGGCACTAGATTCCAACTTATCATGGCTTAGATAATTGAGTTATGTTATTAGTTGTGTGATTTTTTAATTAATTAAATTCTCGTGGTTGACGAGGCTAAATTATGTATTTAATTTTTGTAATTAAATACGACACCTGTTTAGCCGAACATTTATTTATTTTTAATCTAGATGGCATGTACACTCCTTCGTGGAGTATAGGATCGATGGATGTAAACATTTAGCTACTCATCTCGGCTCGGAGACACCTTTATGGTAGCTTGCGCATGGATAGGGAGGAGCGGACGAGGTGATGACACGACTGGAGGCGCATTGGAGACCAAAGCCATGATAGTTGGAAAATCTAGAATTGTTCATATTCATTACTTTGGTTATGTGCTTGTTGTGTGTGTGCATGTGAAAACCTCAAAATTAAATAACTAAGTGGGAGAGGGACCCTAAGGGTCCCGTGGCCTCCATTATAATATGATAAGTGATGCGAACAAACCCGCACGTTGGCTCTGAGTGCCTTCCTCCATAACGGATAGGTTTGTTCTGTGGATCACTAGATCAGAAAAGATTATAGAAAATTATCAAAGAGTGTGTGTACTTCCCCAACGGAAGACACATAATGTAACGCCCACTTTTTTTTTCATAAAGCGGCGTTATGTTAACATACTTAGGGCATGTAGACATCATAAGGCAGCGGAATAACTTAAGACTTACACATATATGCCCTACTACCATTCCTAACATAATGACATGGGAACTTGGCATATTAACTTAATACTTTGCATCATATCATACTTAGCATCATGTCATATAGTCGCATAAGTCATTATTCAACACATAAGTAGCAAACATAAAGTTCTAGCATAAGACCGGTAAACATATTATTTTCGTGGCCAAGTCACTACCACACACATACATTCTTGTCCTCCTGCCGCTTCCTTATTGTCCCCTTGCGTGATCTGCGGTATAAGGAAAATAAGACTATAAGCACATCGGCTTAGTAAGACTCTTTCCTACTCACTAAAACCATTCATCACTTAATCATAAGCACATGAAACATAAACATAACTTTATGCTTGAACATAACTATAAATAAACTTACATGGCATGGTACATGACATAACATGAACAAAAATTAACTTAGCATAGCATAATACATGGCATAAACATAAACGCAAATAACATTCTTAACATGCTTGATACATGACATAAACATAAACATAAGGAAACATTCTTAACATGCTTGATACATAAACATAAGTAAACATTCCTAACATGGCATGATACATAAACATAAGTAAACATTCCTAACATGGCATGATACATAAACATAAGTAAATATTCTTAACATGCTTGTTACATGGCATAAACATAAACAAAATGAAACATTCTTAACATGCATGATACATGGCATAAACATAAACATAAAACATGAACTAACCTGTATGGCATAAACATAGGTATGCTTTCTATCATATCATATGGACATCTTCTTAACATAACCATAAGCATAAATCATTTATTATCATGCATATTTCTTGACATGAGACATAAGTATAAGACATTACTATCATGGCATAATGCATAACATGAATGCATGAGTCTAATGCATATACATAAGGATGCTTAACTTTTAAAATCATACTTTTAAATACTTAAACATCATCATAACATCATTGGGGGTCCCCGGCTTGTACCACATACATACATCATAAGTGCGCATCCCTAAGTAAATACGAGGTCGCGAGCCCCGACCTACTAGGGTAAGGACAGCATAGTCGGTAGTCCCAGAACTGGGGCGTTCTCAAGGTGCCCATCCCTGTTGCACAGCTTCGGTAGTGCCAGAACCGTGGATAGCATAGTCGGTAGTCCAGAACCGGGGCGTTCTTAAGGTGCCCATCCCTTGGACCCATACTTCGGTCCAGTACAAGCTCATTCATAAAGTAAAATACTTTACATGCTTCATCATTCATAAGACATGGCATACATCTTCATTCATAAAACATGGCATGCATTTTCATTCATAAACGTGGCATGCATTTTCATTCATAAAATATGGCATGCATTTTCATTCATAGGACATGGCATGCGTAACGACCCGGCCCGTCTATCGACCCATTTACCGGCCCATTTACCGATCCTCAAAACCGTCGTACCGTCGTACCGTCGACCATCGACCGTGCCGTTATTCATAAACATGGCATGCATCATTATTCATAAAATATAGCATGCACTTTCATTCATAAACATAACATGCATCTTCATTATAATCATAACATGCATCTTCATTGATAGAACATGACCTACTTACATAAACATCATTCTTATTCCTAGTGCTTGTATGATCATGTCATATAAGGTAAGCATTGCATTATATTCATTGAACATGACATGTTTGCATAGACAATTATCCTAACCCATAGAGTTTGCATGATCATGATCTCTAAGGTAAACATTGCATTTCATACATAAGCATGGTATTCATCCCAAGCATACATAAGTAGGACTTCCATAAACATACTACCTACCATTCAAGTGCATGGCATAGGACATAAGACATTCATAAATAAACCCTATTAAGCATGGCATCCAATCATAAACATACAAATATGAAACATGGTGCTTAGAGTTAGGGTTATGGGTAACTTAATTTCTACCACATGCTTGAACCTTTATATATACTTCATAATAAACCATAAACCACCATTCTTCAAACCCTAACTCCATCCAAACCCTAAATTCCTTGTTTCGCCGAAACCTATAGGGAATGGTTCCATCATTCAATTAACATGTAAGATAGCATAAGGTAAAGAAACAACCATACATTACTTATAAGACCATGGGGAGCCATTAGGGCTCATGATTAGGGTTATCCCTAACCTTTAGCCCTCCTTCCTAGGGCTGGCCGAAACCCTACAAGGCCATGGGTGCATGGAAAAATTCCATAAAAACCCCAATCAACCATTAAACACCAATCATACCCTACCATAGGGCCATTAGGACCCTTGCTTGAGGGAAGCCCTAACCTTTTTGCCCTAGACCCTTCTTGGCCGAAACTTACAAGGGTCACAAGACCTTGTGAAAATTCACCCAATTTACTTTAAACCTCCTTTTGAATCATGGGGATACCCAAAGTACATACTTGAAGGGTTAGGCCCAATCCTAACCATAGAATCATGGTGAGAGTCCCAAACCCTAAGGGGTCTTTTAGGGTACTCCAAAAATTCACCAAAAATTATATTTATTCATATTCATCATGATAACACATTAGAAAACATGATTTAGATTTTTAACATCATTATGGACCCTAAACCCATGGTGGCCGAATATGATAGGGGTCCAAAGCATAGTTTCCTCAACATCAAACTCAAAACCAACTTTATATTATGCTAAAAATCACAAAGGAACTATTATACCACAGGTGAGGGAGTCTTACATTGGTTGATCTTGATTATAGACCTTAGATTTGAGAGAATGATGGAGATCTTGTTGCCTCTTGACCACCCCTAGCCTTTGTATCCTTATAGAAGCCTTGGATCTTGGAGATGAAGCCTTAGGTGAAATTTTTCCAAGGGAGAATCCCTCTTGGGGTGTTCGGCTAGAATGGAGAAGGAGGGAGGAAGAAAGGTGACTTGATGGAAGAAGAGAAGTAACCCCCCATGCCTCTCTTTATAACTCATCAAGGAGGGTAAGTGAAGAGTCATGGTGTCTCTTCATTTCCCCCTAAGCCTTAACCATAATCCACTTCATTTCCTCATAGCACTCCCTTGCTAGGTGAATTGGTTAGAGCATGCATGGTTGTACAAGAGGTCCAAGGTTCAATCCTTGGTGCATGCACTAATTTTTTTCATTTATTTTTGTTTTATTTTCCTATTATTTCGAAAATCTCCTAAAAATTCCCCCATAATTTTGTTAATATTTCTCATCAAAATCCCTCTATATTTCTATAAATTTTTACCTAAAATTCACCATTAATCATGGTATTAGAAAGCCCATATAAGACCCATTAGTGCCTTTTTCCCAATTTTAATTGGAAAAACATGGATTCCTAGGTTAAAATTCATGTTAATATTCCTAGGTTCCTCGGAAAATTATCTAGACATGCTTAATATTTTAAAGAAATATTAAGAGAATTTTCCGGGTCGTTACACATAATCAGAAATAATTTTCTTAGTGTCATATAATAGTAAACACTTAGATACAAATATCAGTATCCTCCCCAACGGAGTTACTGCTATTTATTTGTAGGGCCGAAGAGGACCAACTATTAATTTTACTTGTCAAAAAGCTAGGTTGACAAGATAGTAAAATTAATGGGTAAAACCTCCTCTCACAAATGTAGAATTCGTATACGTCCACACTAACGTGGCATGCGATATTCTCAATGTTTTGAGGTGTTGGTTGATTTTGAAAATTTATTATTTTGAGGAGTCAATTTATTTTTGAAATTTAAAGTGTGTGATTGTTGTAATTCTTAGGCGTTTTAAAATGGATCTAGACCCACTAGACTTAATTCAAAGATAGAACGAACTTAATGCCCCTACTAATAATATGGATAGGGAATTAATCCTGGACTTTATCAAAACTATCGAGGAATCCAAGTGTGATCTTGTCGAGTTCTGTGCTGAAAAACCTTGAGAGATTAATGATGAAGAGGAGTTTGAATATTTTAGGAAATGGTTAGAAGTAGACGAGATGACTAAGAGTCATCAACCTCAGGCACCTTCCATTACTAGTGATAAAACATCCAAACTTGATGAACTCTTCGGACTACATGATCGGGCCGCTAGGCAAGAAGTCATGAAGAAATTGACAACGACCATCATGGTTGAGGGTATGCCCATGAGGAAACATGTTCTCAAAATGATGGCTTGGCGGAAAGAGATGGAAATCCTTGAGCACAAATCAATGGGGAAACCCAGGTCGATCTCATCCTCCAATCTCTACGAAAGTGTTTTGAGAAGTTTCACCTAAGCTACAATATGGACAAACATTCATATTCGTGGGCAAAACTTCTCATAGAACTCGAGGCGGCAGAGGCGTTTTTTCTTCAGAGCTCACATACTTTCATTGATCAAGTGGTTTCTACTTTTAAACCGAAAGGAAAGAAGAAGAAGAAACATGCTGCGGCAAAGAAAGTAGCAAGATTACAGGGACCTCAGAGTTACATAAAGAAGCCGAAAGGTAAGTGCTTGGTGTGCAAGCAGTCTGGACATTGGAAGGCGGACTGTCCCCGCCGTCAGAGTAATAAATCATGTATACTTTTCTCTTTTGTCATTATAACATATTTAGCGGTGATATCTACCGGTACCTAGTGTGTAGATACGGATGCCAATAATCATGTCTGTATCTCTTTGTAGGGGTTCTAGGAAACTCGACGACTAGATGAGGAGGAGATTACCATCTACATGGGATAGGCTACAGAGATGATTTTTGTAGTGGGAGTTATTGATTATGTCTTTTAGATAGGATGATAAATGTTTTGGTTTTATACAGATTGCTTTCATGTACTTAATTTTGGAAAGAACTTTTTTTGTTCAGTTTCTGGAATAAGATATTCTATTGCTTTTATTGTTAAAAGTGGAATAGAAGGATTATCTGTTAAAGTGCATAGATAGGCAATTAGTTCAAAAGCAAAAGCTCCCATGATGCAATTAGATAACTTATCATCTAACCAAAGTAAGAGAAAGGTTCATTCCAAGAAGAACCAAACATATCTTTAGGCTCTAAGGTTTGGTCTTATTAACCTTTAGTAGGATTCAAAGTTGATAGCCAATGAGCCCTTGGGTTCATTGGTGGTGGAAGACTTGTCTTCCTTAAAATCTTTGAATCATACTAGGAAGGTAAGAAAACCAAGAGGCTCTCCCAAGCCTAGGGGCACAGAGCCAAAGGGATGTAGAAGTTGGTTCACCCTAATAAGTATAGATCCTTAATCTATCTAGAATAGAGGTAGCCTTGAAGACTTTGTTTATTTTATAAACAATTATTCAAAGGTCTAACTACATTTACTTGATGTACCGGAAGACTGAATACATTGATGAGATCAAAGAATTCAAGTTTGATACGAAGAATCATCAAAGTAAAAGTATGGGGACATTACGATTAGATCATAGTGGCAAGTACCTCTTGGGATAGTTGTAGGGCATACTTGTCAGAAATTGGGAATCGATCCCAATTCACTGCACCCGGTGTGCCCCAACAGAACGGTGTAGCGCTGAGAAGGATAAAGGTCTCTTAAGGTAATGGTTAGGACAATGATAAGCTACTCTGAGATTAGCCAGTCTTGTTCATGGGATATGCTCTAGATACAACAGTGTATGTGCTTGATACCATCTAGGTCAGTAGTCTCTACACCCATAGAAATATAGACTAAGCGAAAACCTAGTCTAAGACATTTTCAGATTTGGGTAGCTCAGCACATGTGCTGAGGAGAGATACCGATAAATTGGAATCTAGTGTACTTATTCGTAGGCTATCCTAAGGGAACATAAGATGGTTTAGTAGTCCTAAGGATCAGAGGATGTACGTTGGTATGAATGTATGATTCTTGGAAAAGGACTATGTTATAAACAACATACCCATGTGTGGAATTATTATTGAGTAACTAAGAAGGGGGCATTCTCACCTTAGTACCAACTGTACAAGAAGGAATACCACAAGTCATTGCACCTCGTGTCACAGAAGATACATAGGGGATACCATATCGTAGTGGGAGGGTTGTTAGTCAACCTAAAGGATTCATGTTATTGAAGAGTCTTTGGACTTGGTCCTTGGTCAACATGAACCGGATCCTTGGACCTATGACAAGGAACGTCCTCTTTGATGAGAAAAATCCAGGCATATGGATTTGTTTAAAGGACAGATGAGATTGTGTATATAAGTAATGTGATGGAAACGAAGTGGTATCTTTGTACGATACGTAGATAATATTTTGTTGATAGGCAACAATAACGAAATACTATCAGGCGTATGGGTATGGTTGTCCAAAGAATTATGAAAGACTAGGGAGTAGTAAGACACATCCTTGGGGATCAAAGATCGAAGAGATCTCTAGACAAGGATGATGTGCTTATCCCAAGCTTCATACAAGACACTATCCTAACTCATTTTAGCATGGGTACCTCTAAGAAAAGTTTTGTACTTTTTAGCTTTGGAGCTACACTTTCTAAGGAGATATGTTTAGATTATCAAAGGAGATAGAGTAGGTAATGGCGGTTCCTTTAGCATCAGCTATAGGAAGCCTCATGTATGCTAAAAACAAGACCGGATATCTATTATGCATTGGGCATGTTTAATAGATATCGAAGTAACCTAGGTATAGGAAATTGGCCTACTGTAAAAGCATATATTAGTGCTTGAGAAGGACTAAGGACTATATTCTGGTTTACCGGGCAGACCAATCTCCTGAGGGTTATATGTATACAAAATTCCAATCAAGATAGGGGCAAGTATAAGTATTCCTCGGGGTTTTGTGTTTACATTTAGGAGGTGGAACCATTGTATGGGAGAGTGTCGCGCAGTGGCTGTGTGATGGACTCTACCATGGAAGCTGGATGGATGACAGTCTCTTAGACAGCCAATAGAGCTACATGGTTCAGGAACCTCAAGATGGACTTAGATGTGATTCATGGTTGCTCAGGGCTATCACATTTTGTTGTGATTAAAATGGTGCAGTTGAAAACTCGAAGGAATCACAAGTCCATAAGGCAAGTAAACACATAGAGCGCAAGTACCACCTAGGAGAGGAATAGCTGTTGTTGCCTAAATTACATCAGAAAGTGACCTAGGAAGATCTTTTCACTAAGGCCTTGGTAGCGAGAGCTTTTAGGCATGTGAAGGATCTAGGGGTCAGATGTATGGCATTATTGATAATAGCAAAGTCTTTGAGTATAAGTGGGAGATTGTTAGGATGTATATTAAAAGTCTTGCTTTTGGTTATAGTACATCTACATTTTGAAAGAGAATCGCAAAATCACACGGTGCATATTTATATTAGTATGTGCATAAAATGTTTCATACTTTGATTTTAGATAACATGGTGTGTGGTGACGCACAGAAGATCATGTTATCAGTTCCCTGCAGAAATATAAGAAAGATACTCACAACAGAGATGGAGTTGGACAAACCATCGGAATGGTTGTAGTGTAATTATGTGTGGTTTGTCTTAACCATAGAATTACACTAGTGCACTTTGTGTGCATTGAGTAGGACGAAAAGATAGGTCATCAAATTTTGTACTGACTATATAAATTGGATTAGACCTCGGTTTATATTATGGAGTACGATCTCTAAATCCCGAAATAATAACGGGCACATGTATTTAATTTTTATTACTTTGATTTACCAATGGGCGAGATCTATTCTGTTAGATAGATAGGTCCGATAAGTAGGGTAATAATTTTATCTACATGGTATGCCATTGATTATTCACGGAATCCATGTCTTGGTTAGTCGAGATGATGATGCCCCATTGATGAGCTCAAAAGGATCATCATGTCAAATCTTGCAAGTGGACTATGGTTCGACATGATGAAAAGGTTGAGTGGTACTAGTCAAGGTTCAAGAGGATAATTAATTAAAATTGTCAGTAATTTAAATTAATTATCAAGCATTCGATATCTTAAACATGGGGAGATGGACGACTCATAATAGGTGGAACCCATATGAAAATATGGGGGTTAGTGACGAAGTTTAATAGAGATCCTTTAGTGGAATGACTCTCCATTAATGGATCGGATTTGGATCCATTAGCGGGCGAAGGCCAACTCCTCCTCATGGTCCCTACCTTAGCCCTACAAATACCACAAGGAGTCATGAAACCAAGGCTAATTAATTAATCCAATTCCTCCACATAAAAACCCTAAGAGAACCTCTCCTTCTCTCCCTCACAAACTCTCTCTCCTAGGGTATTAGGTTGCGCCGGATCAAAGGGAGCAAGGGAAGAAGTTTTTCTTCTTCTCTCCATTTGGCGTGGAACCGAATACAAGGGAGCATCACCAGGCGGTGTTCAGCAAGAGGAGGTGGCTGTGAGGGATCGCCGGCGGTGACTTCTTCAAGGAAGTTGTGGCGTCGGCGCTAGAAGGAAGAAGATAGAAGAAGTAGAGATTTCAACCACTTCTTCTTCTCCCTTCCCCTTTAGTTTCTTGCAAGTAACCATCCTTCTTGCTGTGCGAATGTTAGGAGCAAGAAGGCTCCTCCGGCGGCTAGAAAAGAGAAGCTCATCCAACTACTTTTGGCCAACGGCAAGAAAGAAGAGGAAAGGAGAGGGCTTGGTTAGGGTTTAAGGGAAAGAAGTGATGGATCGATAGTGTTTGCTAGAGGGGGGTGAATAGCACTTTTTCGTTGAATCTCTACAAGGCTGTTAGTTGCGCAGCAGAAATACAAATTAAAATAAACTAATAATAGAAAACAATGCTAACCAGGTTTACTTAGTATCCACCCCGGAGGGGTGACTAATCCATGAATCCGTCGGTGGATCACTCCCCAGATAATCTCCGGCTAACTCTGTCGCTCCTTGTGGGTGGAGAAAACTCGCTACAACACCTTGACATGACCTTAGCACAAAGACTACTATCTTGCCTTTAACCAAGACAAGATTCGTCAAGAATCTCAGCCACCACGAAGTCCTCTTTATATAGGACTCGGGCTGAAGCCCTCGCTATTGTCGACTGGTGCCACTGAAATTCGACCATTGCACCTCAACGTTCGAATTCGTAGCCAACTCACCAGCCACCTACCAGTCGACTGCCCCCAGGGCAGTCGACTAGTCCAAGGTCAGAACCCTTCTGTGAGTTTTATCAGTCGACTGCCCCACGGCCAGTCGACTGGTCTACTCACCCACCTAAGGTTACCCTTCCTGAGTACATTCCACTCCGCACTTAAACCCTAGGATTTCCCAAGTACAATCACACATCACTCGTACCCTCACGACTCGACTGACTCCTCATCCGCAGCCTCGACTGTTGCCTTCGCGCCCTCTTCATCTTCGGCTCCCGTCCCTCGGATGCACGCAAGCCTCCAGCTTGCCTCCATGCCATCCTTCACGCATGCCTTGAAGTCCATGCCCATCAGCTCATCGTCCCTGCTCTCCAAGGTCACTCGGGTGCACACAAGCCTCCAGCTTGTCTCCATGCCACCCTTCACCGTACCGAGGTCATCCACTCAAGTCAATATGTGTACCTGTACAACCTGCACACTCAACATACACATATAAGGACACAAGGGTAAATCTAACTTAAACCCTTTGCCCAAACATCAAAACACTTGGTCACCCCGGACCACAAATTACCTCAACAATCTCCCCTTTTTTGATGTTTAGCAATACGTTTAAGTTAGGTTAAGCAAAATAGTAGTCAATAGCAAAATAATGCTAAAATCATGCATATGCAATGCATACATGGATCCTATCCCAAGACATCCCACACCTAACCCTCCAAGTTAGGAATTTTCTACACCTAACCCTCCAAGTTAGGATTTTCACCACCTAACCCTCCAAGTTAGGATTTTCACCACCTAACCCTCTATGTTAGGACTTTCCAACACCTAACCCTCCAAGTTAGGACATTTCACGGGCTTTTTAATGCTTCTCCTAAGCTCCCCCTATATTGGACTTATAAAAGCTTTTTAAGAACCTCTCCCAGGTTCCCCTTACGCCAACAACGGAGCAACCATGCTCCCCCTTAACCTTAGCTCCCCCTAAACCCAGGGTTTCTAGCAAAGGAGTGTTTGGTTTCCCAACTTAAATCCAATACTTCTTCCCCTTTGCCTAACATCAAAAAGAACCCAACAATATCCTAATTATTAGTTCTTTTAATCCCTGATGACCATAAACAATGTGTACTAGCTCCCCATACACTTGTTTTACATCATTTGGACACATACCCAGCCGGTGATACAAAATTCAGCCTTTACCAGTCGACTGCCCCCCAGGGCAGTCGACTGATACTCTGAAAATCAAAATTTTAGCCTTTTTGACGAAATTCAGAAATGCACCAGAAATTCCACAAATCTCCAAAAATTCCCAAATTTTGTGGAGATATTTGTGGTACCCATACCTACTTGGGAAAAATACATTCCAAAATGTATCTATCACCATTCCTATGTTTGACATGAAACCCAAAACTAGTTAAAAACTTTAATCAAACCTTGACTTAAAGTCCTAGTTTTGGTTTCCTCTTGATGTCTTTGCCCATTCCAACCCACAATGCATCCCTAGCATTGATTTACATGGCAATTACACACCAAAAACCAATTTTCAAGCAATATGGCCCCAATGTCATATTTCCATGCATGAAACTCAAAAATATCGTGCCAAAATCCAAGAATTGAGACTCAAGTCTGTCTCCAATTCCTTTGGCACACTCCATGGTCCATCTAGACCTCTAGGAGGAACCCTCCAAAGATCCATTCACCATATATCCCAAAGGCACCTAGAGCTCCCCCTTGAGCTCTTAGCCCTAGCCACCTCCCTAGGTGACTCAACCCACACTAAGCGACACCGATGTGCCCCCGGTGTTTCTTGGCCTACAAAATGGACCTTCTTAAACTTGGACACCTTGTCCTTGGTTAAGTCACCCTTTCTACCTTTTGATGGCACCCACTTGCCATCCTTGGACTTACCCTCCTTGCCATGATTATATGCTTCCCCAGCATATTTCTTTCCATCTACCTTGTGTTGAGGCAATCGGCCCTTTAAATGATTGGAAGATCATGGTTTTGATGTGTGGGCGAATATGCTTAAAGTTAGAGTGTCATGTTGTATTTGATTAGTGTGATTGAGTTTGCAGGACTTGGAGAATCACACTTGGTGGACATATCCAAGGGATGAGAGCCAAGGGAGGAGAGCTTCAAGGGCAAGCCGGGAAGTGGACTTCAAAGGGCACACGTGAAGGGTGGCATGAAGGCAAGCCGAGGGAAGGCTTGTGTGCGCATCCGAGGGACGATAGCCAGAAGAAGAGGACTTCAAGGGGTGAGCCAAGGGAGCAGACCTGAAGGCATACGCGAAGGAGAAGGTTCGGAGCGGCTGGAGCTAAGCTGGGAGGCAGGGCAGTCGACTGGCCCGTGGCAGTCGACTGCCAAAACCCACAGAGAGTTTGCAGCCTCGGACCAGTCGACTGGCCAAGGGCAGTCGACTGGTAAACCCCAAAACTAGCCGTTGGCTAGCTGTTTGCTAGCCGTTGGCTAGCCGTTGGCCGACATTTAATGCCTGGCCAGTCGACTGCCCTGGGGCTGTCGACTGGTGGGCGCCTGGACAGGTTGCGAATCTGTCCTGTTCACCTATAAAAGGATGCCTCGTTACACGTGTCTGTACCGTTCCGTACAGTAACGAAGTGCTGCCAAATTATTGAGTGAATTCTAGCTTTCTCTATCTCAATTCTTCATCTGTAAAGAGGAAGCTCTTGCTGTAAAGGTTTCTCCACCTGAAGGAGACTTTTCGATAGTGAAAAGTGGGCTCGCGGTGTGGATCCTTGGACTAGTCACCCATCTGGGTGGATACCAAGTAACTGAACGTGTTAGCATTGTTTGTATATTTCTTTTACATATTATTTCCGCTGCGCTAACAAGACTGCAGAGTTCAAAGATCCGAAAAAGTGCATTCACCCCCCTCTGCACGCCTACATCGATCCTACAGTTGGTATCAGAGCCGGTGCATTTTGGAAGATCTAACAATCAACCAGAACATCTGAAATGGCGTTTCAAGAGGGATACTCCACCGCACGACCACCGTTCTTCGACGGCAACGACTTCGCGTACTGGAAAGGTAGAATGCAATATTATCTTATGAATGACTTAGAAACCTGGATAAGTATTGCAGATGGTTTCGAGGTGCCCGTCGATGAAAGAGGAGATCCTACACCCATGAGAACATGGTCAAAAGAAGTAATGAAGAGGGCGCAATCAAATGCCAAGGCCACCACTACACTGCAGTGCGGGCTCTCTAAGGAGCAACTGAACAAGGCGGGGACGTTCAAGAGCACCAAGGAGTTATGGGACAAGTTGATTGAATTGAACGAGGGGTCAAACGAGTCCAGAAGAGCCAAGAAGGACTTGTTGGTGGCCCAACTGCAATCACTCTCCATGAAGAGCAACGAGACCGTCAGTCAGCTGCATGGAAGAGTAAAGGAAGTGATCAACGAGCTCCATGTAATTGGAGAGAAAATCGAAAACCGGGACATCGTCAGGTATGTATTACAAGCTTTCCCAAGGACCACTCTGTGGGCATCCATGGTTGATGCTTACAAGGTGTCGAGGGACTTGTCCTTAGTTAAATTAGACGATTTATTTTGTGAATTTGTACTGCACGAGCAAGCTAACATTTCGGCAAAAGAGAAAGGTATTGCCTTTGTTGTAGAGAAAGAGAAGAAAAGGAGAAAGGAGATGAAGAAGATAATCTATTCATCATCCTCAGACTCGGAGGAGTCAAGTGGCTCCATGGACAGTGACCAAGAGGCCTTCATGGTAAGGAGATTTCGTAAGGCATTTAAAAGTTTTTCTAACAAATCATATGCTAGGAAAGGGGCCAAAGGTAAGGGCAAGGCCAAGGAGATCATATGCTACAACTGTCACCAAGAGGGACACATGATGAACGAGTGTCCCCAATTGAAGAAGAGGGAGGACAAGAAAGAAGAGAAGAAGAAGAATGACAAGAAGAAGTCAAAGGGAAAGGAGAAGAGTGCCACAAACCTCAAGGCCACCTGGGACGATCCCTCATCTTCAGAGGAAGAAGAAGAGCAAGTCTCCCACTTCGCTCTTATGGCACAAGAGGGTTCAGATTCTTCAGACGATGAACGGAGTTCAAGTAGTGAAGATGAGAGCTCTTCCACCTCATCATCATCAGAGTCAGAGGCTTCGGTAAGTGAGGTATACCACTTGCCCTCTTCTACTTTAGTGAAAATCATTACTAGCACTAACATGGATTTAGCTAAGGCTAGAAACAAAATTAAGTATCTTAAGGAAGAAATTTCCATGCTTAAAGTAGAAGCTATTAAACTTAAGGATTTGCATGCTAGCTCCACTTCTTCACATGTCTCATATACTGAAAATGAGAATAAGGAATTAAGGAAACAAGTAGATGACCTCACAAAAGCACTTAGAAAATTTCAAGTGGGATCAAGCAACCTTGACATGATCATAAACAGTCAAAGGGCTGTATACAACAAGGCAGGATTAGGTTATAGACCTAAGACCAAGGAAGTAGCTTTTGTTTCACTTACCGGTAGGATTGGTGCATCTAGGAGACTAGGGACTAGGGGAACTACAAAGAAGGCATGGGTACCTAAGAAATTTTTAACTGATGCTTATGGATCAAAGATATGGGTACCAAAAGAGTGTGTTTTCCGTGTTGTTTAGGTAAAAGTGAAGGAGGCCCCAACCTTGTGGATAGTAGATAGTGGATGCTCAAGACACATGACCGGGGATGTGAGCAAGTTCACTACTATTAGCTACCTAAGAGAAGGGACGGTCTCCTTTGGGAACAGTGGAAAGTTAAGGATCATCGGTAGGGGCACAATTGAGGTATCTCCCACTATTTCAATTCATAAAGTACTCTTGATTAAGGATATGAAGTTTAATTTATTAAGTGTAAGTCAATTATGTGATGCCGGATTTATAGTAGAATTTCATGCTAAGAAATGTGTAATAAAACAATGTGAATCAAACACTATCATATTAGAAGGGTTTAGAGAGGCAAACTTGTATTATCTTGATCTATCTTATGCTACTAACAATGTTGTTAAGTGTCTCATGTCCAAAGAAGAAGAAGGGTGGTTATGGCATCGAAGACTTGGACACGTCAACATGAGGAACATTACAAGAGTGGCCAAGGAAGAATTGGTGAAGGGGCTTCCAATGATCAAGTACGAAATGAACAAGTTATGTGATGCATGTCAAGAGGGTAAGCAATCAAAAGCATCACACAAAGGTAAAACTTTAAGTACCACTTCTTTGCCCTTAGAACTTTTACATATAGACTTATTTGATTGTCATAGTACTCCATCACTTGTAGGGAGTAAGTATTGCTTAGTGATAGTAGATGATTTTTCTAGGTTCACTTGGGTTCACTTCATGAAACACAAGGATGATACCCTAAACATATTTATAGTTTTTAGCAAAAGGGTAGAAAACGAAAAGAATACCAAAATAAACCGAATTAGGAGTGACCATGGTGGGGAGTTCCAAAACGCTAACTTCACACAATTTTGTGTTGAAAATGGGTACAAGCATGAGTTTTCATGCCCTAGGACTCCTCAACAAAATGGGGTAGTTGAGAGGAAGAATCGAGCCCTACAAGAAGCCGCTAGGACTATGCTTAATGCATACTCTCTTCCTAGCTACTTTTGGGCTGAAGCGGTTAACACCGCTTGTTATATTCAAAACCGAGTGTTGGTACATAAGTTTTTAGGAAAAACACCTTTTGAACTTTGGAATGGAAGGGTACCCCAAGTTCACTATTTTAGGGTCTTTGGATGTAAAGCTTACATCTTAAACACCAAAGACGATCTAAGAAAATTTGAGTCAAAGGCCGATGAAGGAATCTTAGTAGGGTATTCCTTGACTAGTAGGGGTTATAGAGTGTACAACAAGAGGACAAAAGTGATTGAGGAGTCCTCAAATGTCAAATTTGATGAAACCACTAGTACCTACCCTAGAAGGGCCTCAATTGATAAGGATATAGAAGAGGTCCAACCCCTTGCCCAAAGACTTCAAGACCTACATTTGGAGGGCAATGATCAAGGGGGAGTAAGAAACATACTAGAGGATGAGGAAGAAGGATTAAATGAACCCACAACCTCTAGACCCTTGAGACATCACCATGATCATCCCATTGACCAAATTGTAGGTGATGCCACTCAAGGAGTGAGAACTAGGTCATACTTTAGGGATCAAACTAGTCAAATAGCTCTAATCTCTCAATTAGAACCCAAGACCATTGATGAAGCATTGGGGGATGTTGATTGGGTCGTGGCCATGCAAGAAGAGCTAAACCAATTTGAGAGAAGTGAAGTATGGGAGCTAGTTCCTAGACCCACTGATTGTACCAATGTGACCACTAGATGGGTTTTTAGAAACAAATTAGATGACCAAGGTAAAATCACTAGGAATAAGGCTAGATTAGTAGCTAGGGGTTTTAACCAAGTTGAGGGATTGGATTATGATGAGACCTATGCCCCTGTAGCTAGATTAGAATTAATTAGAATTCTATTAGCCTATGCCGCTCACATGGGTTTTACACTCCACCAAATGGATGTGAAGTCGGCATTCCTTAATGGGATTATTAAGGAAGAGGTTTATGTAGAACTACCCCCCGGATTTGAAGATCCTAACTATCCGAGACACGTCTTCAAATTAAGGAAAGTCTTGTATGGATTGAAACAAGCTCCCCGAGCTTGGTATGAAAGGCTTTCTTCATTTTGGTGTCTAAGGGGTTTAGGAGAGGAACAATAGACCCTACATTGTTCCTAAAATCTAAGGATAAGCACATATTTGTTGCCCAAGTCTATGTGGACGATATCATTTTTGGGTCAACAAATAATGACTTCCTACAAGAATTCATCAAGTGTATGGAAGATGAATTTGAGATGAGCCTTGTAGGAGAGTTAACCTTTTTCTTAGGCCTTCAAGTCAAGCAAATTAATGAAGGTACACATGTATTTCAAACCAAATATGCTAAGGAGATGCTAAAGAAATTTGGTTTAGAACATGCTAAAGAAGCATCTACACCCATAGGAACTAATGTGAAAATGGATAGTGATCTTGAAGGCAAAATGGTAGACTCTAAACAATATAGGAGCATGATTGGTAGCCTCCTATACCTAACCGCTAGTAGACCCGACATACTTTTTGCGGTAGGTATGTGTGCTAGGTACCAATCTTGTACAAAAGAGTCCCATTTAATTATGGTCAAAAGGATCCTAAGGTATGTGAAAGGAAACCTAAATGTCGGACTTTGGTATCCTAGAACCCCAAGTGTTGACCTAATTGGATACACCGACTCGGACTATGCGGGTTGCAAGTTAGATAGAAAGAGTACAAGTGGAGGGTGCCAATTTCTGGGGTCTTCTTTAGTTAGTTGGAGTAGTCGGAAACAACCATGCGTTGCCTTATCAACAACGGAAGCAGAATATGTGGCAATGGGTGGATGTGTTTCTCAACTCCTTTGGATCATGCACACCTTAGAGGATTATGAGCTACATTACACCAAGGTCAAAGTCTTGTGTGATAATGTAAGCACAATCAACTTAACTAAAAATCTGGTTCACCATTCTAGAACAAAGCACATTGAGGTGAAACATCACTTCATAAAAGACCATGTGGCAAGGGGAGACATAGAATTACACTATGTTGAGTCCAAGTCGAACCTAGCCGACATCTTTACCAAGCCTCTTCCCGAATCGGAATTTACATCCTTAAGAAGAGGCCTTGGAATGTGCTTTGTGGAAATATAGAAGAAGTTGAACACATTAGCTTTGAAAAAGGGTGCTTGATCCATTAGGGTGATACATTTGGCTCACTTGTGCTTGTGGCACATTGTTGGACCATTAAAAGTATCAAAATATTAAAACTAAACCAACTATGGGGAGGCATGTGTTCAATCAATGGACATTTTGCCAAAGTCAATAGTTGGACATTTTAAACCTTTGAAAATCATTTTATATTTTACATACTGTGCCATGTTTTTAAAAGTCACATATTTGCAAAACTAGTTTCAAAGGTTGATACAATATGTAGTGTTTTTGAAAACTTTTGGGTTTTTATCAAAAGACATGCATGTTTGAAATTTTATATGGTTTATTATTTTTCCCTGATAGAGTATAACATTTCAAACATGTACGCAAAATTTCACAATTTTTTAAATTTTCTGGAATTTTCTGGGAGTTTCTGAATTTCGGCTAAAAACCTGAAAATTCAGACTGATAGCGTATCAGTCGACTGCCCTATGGGCAGTCGACTGGTACAGCAATTTTCAGCTGCTGTGAGAAAATTCAGAAATCAGAAAATCTCACATTTGATGCCATAAGGTTTGGTTGCTTGAGGCAATCATTTTGATGGTGTCAAAGGGGGAGAATGAGCGGTTTAAGTTATAACTTTGACTTAAAATGAATGAGTTTAGGTATTTTATCCAAGTTAGACCTTGAAAGGATAAAACTTGGAGAGAAGACATTGATTAAGGGGGAGGTGCCTCTTAGGTTCGGATATGCCTTACATTTGTATTGATGTTGTTAAGTGAAAACTTAACTTGGAATATGATTAGAATTGAAACTGTGGAGAGGACATAGGTTAAGGGGGAGGTTACCTCTTAGGTCTGTTATGTCTCATAATGTTTCAATTGCTATCTTTTGTTATTGCTATTGCTGTTGCTTTTCTCTAACTTAAACATATTGCCACACATCAAAAAGGGGGAGATTGTTGAGGCAATCGGCCCTTTAAATGATTGGAAGATCATGGTTTTGATGTGTGAGCGAATATGCTTAAAGTTAGAGTGTCATGTTGTATTTGATTTGTGTGATTGAGTTTGCAGGACTTGGAGAATCACACTTGGTGGACCTATCCGAGGGACGAGAGCCGAGGGAGGAGAGCTTCAAGGGCAAGCCGGGAAGTGGACTTCAAAGGGCACACGTGAAGGGTGGCATGAAGGCAAGCCGAGGGAAGGCTTGTGTGCGCATCCGAGGGACGATAGCCAGAAGAAGAGGACTTCAAGGGGCGAGCCAAGGGAGTAGACCTGAAGGCATATGCGAAGGAGAAGGTTCGGAGCGGCTGGAGCTAAGCTGGGAGGCAGGGCAGTCGACTGGCCCGTGGCAGTCGACTGCCAAAACCCACAGAGAGTTCGCAGCCTCGGACCAGTCGACTGGCCAAGGGCAGTCGACTGGTAAACCCCAAAACTAGCCGTTGGCTTGCTGTTTGCTAGCCGTTGGCCGACATTTAATGCCGGGCCAGTCGACTGCCCTGGGGCAGTCGACTGGTGGGCGCCTGGACAGGTTGCGAATCTGTCCTGTTCACCTATAAAAGGAGGCCTCGTTACACGTGTCTGTACCGTTCCGTACAGTAACGAAGTGCTGCCAAATTGTTGAGTGAATTCTAGCTTTCTCTATCTCAATTCTTCATCTATAAAGAGGAAGCTCTCTCTGTAAAAGTTTCTCCACCTGAAGGAGACTTTTCGATAGTGAAAAGTGGGCTCGCGGTGTGGATCCTTTGACTAGTCACCTATCTGGGTGGATACCAAGTAACTGAACGTGTTAGCATTGTTTGTATATTTCTTTTATATATTATTGCCGCTGCGCTAACAAGACTGCAAAGTTCAAAGATCCGAAAAAGTGCATTCATCCCCCTCTGCACGCCTACATCGATCCTACACCTTGGAGGTCTTAGACCGGTATCCCAAACACGATATATCATAGTTGGGTTTTAAGCTACCCAACATCATGTCTAAGCCCTTAGATCCAACCGTGAATCTTTCTAGGGTCTTTTCTAATATATCAAGCATTGCCCTCAAGGCTTGATTTTCCCTTGCCAAGTTTCTAATCTTAGTTTCCATATGCCCACCTTGGACATTCCTGGACCTACCCATTTACCTAGGCACATTCTTTCCCTTTTTGGGATTAGTGCCATGATCCTTAGGTCTAGAGGTCTTGGGTCTATCATTATGCATGCTTTTCCTAGGGTTGTGATTTATCTTGTTAACCCTAGTCCTATCATTATATTTAAATCCAAAGTTATGCACCATTAAGTATTTTTCATGAAAACTAGCATGCATGGATGGATGATTAACATTATTTTTAAAATGCAAGGAGGAACTTATGTTTGAATTAAACTTTGTCTTAAGGTTAGGAGTTACCTTCCTTACCTTTGGAGTCCCTCCTTGATGTGGGCTTCTTCTCTTCTTCCTTTCTTCTTTCTCCCATCTCCTCAAGTGCTCCATTTTCTTTAGCTCACCTTTTCTAGGGAACTTGGTGTGGTAGTGCCCTAGCTCTCCACATGTGAAGCATCTAATCTTCTCCTTTTTAGCTTGGGCTTCTTCACTCCTACACCTCATGTTAGATTTAAAAGAACTTGAAATGAGTATAGTTTTTACCTCCATTTTACCTTTCAGGCACTTGTCCTTGTAGTGCCCCTTTTCGTTGCAACCAAAGCATGTAATGAGCTCTTTCGATTTAGCTTTGGTGGAGATAGAGGCTAGGTTGACTTCTTCTTCAACCTTGGATGATGTGGATGCTTCCTCTTGTTCCGGTATAGATGAAGCTCTCTCCTCCCCCTCAATCCTTGAGGTGGAGACCTCTTCCTCTTCTTCTCTTGAGGAGGTTGATAATCTTTCACTTAATTCTTCCTCCTCTTGGGCTATCGAGTTCACTTCCTCGGGTTCTTCCACTACTTGACCTCGTGTAGGGTTTTTATGAAATTCTTCTACTTTCATCCACAATTTGTGTGCATTTTTGTATGCTCCTACACCATTCAAAACATTATTAGGCAAAGAATTAAGCAATATGTCAATTACCTTTTTATTCGCTTTGGATTGATTTTCTTGTTCTTGATTCCAATATCTAGGTCTAAGCCTCTTCCCATGCTTATCCTTTGGAATCTCGGAGGGCTCTTCAAGTGCAATCCGAAGGTCTCACTCCATTCCGAACCACGTATCCATCCGTGACTTTCAATACCAGAAATCTTCATGGTTGTAGGTCGGCGGAGTGTAGATGTCGTCCCCGAATTTGTCTTCCATGTTCTTCCCTCTGGATTTTGCTCTTCTTGGTGGTTAGTCCAATCATGAGCGGTTCTTCACTCTAATACCAACTGATGGATCGATTGTGTTTGCTAGAGGGGGGGTGAATAGCACTTTTTCGTTGAATCTCTACAAGGTTGTTAGTTGCGCAGCGAAAATACAAATAAAAATAAACTAATAATAGAAAACAATGCAAACAAACCAGGTTTACTAGGTATCCACCTCGGACGGGTGACTAATCCAAGAATTCGTCGGTGGATCACTCCTTAGATAACCTCTGGCTATCTTTGTCGCTCCTTGTGGGTGGAGAAATCTCGCCACAGCACCTTGACACGACCTGAGCACAAAGACTACTATCCTACCTTTAACCAAAACAAGATTCGTTAAGAATCTCAGCCACCATGAAGTCCTCTTTAAAAAGAACTTGGGTTGAAACCCTCGCTACCAGTCGACTGCCCCCAGAGCAGTTGACTGGTACCACTGAAATTCGATTGTTGCACCCCAACGTTCGAATTCACAGCCAACTCACCAACCACCTACCAGTTGACTGCCCCCAGGGCAATCGACTGATCCCAGGCTAGAACCCTTCTGTGAGTTTTATCAATCGACTGCCCCACGGCCAGTCGACTGGTCTACTCACCCACATATGGTTTCCCTTCCTGAGTACATTCCACTCCACATTCAAACCCTAGGATTTCCCAAGTATAATCACACAGCACTCATACCCTCACGACTCGACTGACTCCTCATCCGCAGCCTCGTCTGTTGCCTTCGCGCCCTCTTCATCATTGGCTCCCGACCCTCGGATACACGCAAGTTGCCAGCTTGCCTCCATGCCATCCTTCACACATACCTCGAAGTCCGCGCCCATTAGCTCATCGTCCCTGCTCTCCAACGTCCCTCGGGTGCACACAAGCCTCCAGCTTGTCTCCATGCCACCCTTCACCATACCGAGGCCGTCCAGTCAAGTCAATATGTGTACCTGTACAACCTGCACACTCAACATGCACATATAAGAACACAAGGGTAAACCTAACTTAAACTCTTTGCCCAAACATCAAAACACTTGGTCACTCCGGACCACAGATTGCCTCAACAAGAAGAGCTTTGTCTCTCTTCTTTATCTTTATCATCTACTTCCTCCTTGGACTGCTTGGTGGACTGCGCAAGGAAGAAGAAGGAGCCTCCTTATCTTGGGCGGCGGCAACCCTAAGCCCTAGGGTTTTGGTGCAAGGAAGAAGGAGGAAAGGAAGAGGATTGATTGGTGTGCCTGTAAGATGTGTATACTGAAAGACATGAATTTCTTTATATGAATATCTTCATTTTGAAAAGAGAATCATAACTTCACTAGGTGCCTGTTTACGTTAGTACATGCATGAAGTCCAATTACTTTGCATTGTAGATAACGTGGTGTGTGGTGTCACACAGAAGATTATGTTATCAGTTCCTTGTATAGTATAAGTAAAGGCCCACAATCGAGATGGAATTGGACAACCCATCGGGATGATTGTAGTGTAATTAGGGGTGGTTGGTCTTGACCATAGAATTACACTACTGTGCTTTGAGTACATTGAGTAGTACCAAAACCTGAGGTTATCCAATTTGTACTGACTCGATAATTGGATAGGACCTCAGATGATATTATGGAGTACGATCCCTTAATCCTGATATAATAATGGACATATATTATTAACTATTATTTCATTGATTTACCAATAGGTGAGATCTATTCTATTAGATCGATAGGCCCAGTAAGATGGGAGATAATATTAATAATATGATGTACCGTTGATAATTGATGGAATCCATGTCCTGGTGAGTCAGGTTGATAATGCCCCCTTGATGATCTTGAAAGGTTCATCATGCTAAACCCTGTAGGTGGATTTGATCCGGCATGATGATATGGTCGAGTGGTACTAGTCAAGGACTAAGAGGTTAATTAATTTTAATTGTTAGTAATTTAAATTAATTAACGGACATTCAAGATCTTAAACACGGGGGTTGGACGACTCGTAATATGTGGAGCCCATATGAAAATATGGGGGTTGGTGAGGAAGTTCAATTAAGATCCTTTAGTGGAATGGATCTTAATTAATGGATCGAGTTTAGATCCCTTGGTGGGCCAAGATCCAACTCCTCCTCTTGGTCCCTACCTTAGCCCTATATATACCCAATGAAGCCACCAAGAAACAAGTTAATCAAGCCTTCAATTATTCTTCGCCATTTCTCCCTCTCTCTCCCCTAGGGTACCAAGGGGTCGGCGGCTGGGAAGAAAGAAAATCCTTCTTCCTTCCACTTCTTCCTATTCCTATCTACTTGGGGCGTGGCACAAGGAAGGAAGGAGACATCATCTCTCTCCTCTTGGCCGAACGTGAGCAAAGAAGGAGGAAAGGTGTCCCGGCGGCGGCGCTCTTGGTCTAGGGGTCGGCGGTGGCAAACACCTCCAAGGGAGGTTCTTCTGGCAGCCAAGTGAAGGAGATAATCATCTCCTTGGCACCTCCATGGGTTGACAACACCTGGATAATGAGAAAGGAGACGGTGGCAACGAGAAGAAGGCGGCTTTTTCCCTTGTGTGGTCGGTGGCAACAAAGCCTTACACCTTTTGTTGGCCGGCGCAAGGAGAGGGAAGAAGAGAAGGCTTGGACTCTTGTTTGGTGATCTCAGTTCATGGTAGATCATCGTCCACACGACATCCGTGAAGGGAGGGACATAAGGTATAAGACCGCGAGGTGATCGGGAAGGTATATCTCTTCCCCAAGCTCCTTGATTATCCTTATGTCATTATGTGCCTTGTTTTGTTTGTCTCGTCATTTCATGTTAGTTAGTTTATTATTTTGATTTTGTATCTAGTGAATAATTTACTAACTAGACCTCGACCATAAACACAAAAGTCAGCGATCCACTTGTCGCCTTTTCCACGGTCGAACGGTCAAGCAAATTACAAGGCCGATTTTTGTAATTGGCCGAGTTTTAGTGATATGAGAGAAGTGTCCTAAGGCAATCACCTTATGATTGTAATTATTTATTTTAATAAATGAATATTCACTATTTGAGTATATATGTTTGTCTATTTGATTGAGATCTTAAACTCATTTGCTGAATGTCCGCAATACAATTCACAACATGAGAGAATTTATGATGAATTCACAACTAGTGATTATCTCTACATGTGCAATTGTGAAGTATTGAAATTGTCCCTAGTTGATGAATTGATAAATACGGACACTATCAATTCTGTTGAGACTAGCAAGGGTTATTCTCTAATTAGCTGATTCTCACTGGCTGGTGACATTGAGATGTCCGGAGATAAACATGAATGCTAGTTAAGGGAACTAGTTCATTGGAGTGACTGGCTGTAAAACTTCATATGGTAGTCTACATATAGATATGTCACTAAAATTCTTAATGCAGCTTAAGTATAATGTTCCTTTGACTTGCGGTGTTCAAGTCATCTTGGTCATGGAGACTTATACTTTGACATCTTAAGCAAGCATCTCCAAGGAGGTGTGGATCCAGCATGATTGGGTATAAGCCAAAGTGCCCGAAGATGTTTAAACAGCCTACAAAGGATTCACCACTTCTTGCGAGGAGATGTATACCCGAGGCCTATCGTCGGATTGTTACTCGAAGCCTCTGGCCAGAGCATGACATGTTCAGAGTATGAATCTCTTAAATACATGAGAGTAATTAGAATCCGTAGGACGAGAAAACGTTACTTAGGCTAGGTGTGACGTAGTCAGCCTAGTGGGGACTGACACACATAGACCATGTCCTGAACCAAGTGGGTATAAGATGGTGAAGGGAATGGGGTACGATTCATTATAGCTGCTGAAGGGTTTCAGAATTGTTTCTGAGGTCAACCGTTGATCTTTCGATTAATTGGGGATCATGATGTACTACTAGGTGCCACTCATGATCGTTCTATAATTGATTAATTATAGACGACCGACATAAATCGAAAGCCTATTTAGTCACACGCACTACGAGTAATCTGAGGGATTTAAAACGAGTTGAAAATTGGATTTTTCAATCAAGAGAGATTAAGTTTGGTTGAGCCAAACGATAAGTCGAATCTGAATTTTTCAGAGATGCATTGGAAGCATAAAATGGCTAAGTCTTTTGAAGACTTAATAGATGAATTAAATAAGTTTAATTCATTGGGGCTTGGCTTGCATGGGCCGACCAAAGAGGGCCTCCATCCTCTTTGCTTGGCCGGCCACAACAAAGGGAGAGAACCAAGTTTTGGTTCAATTTATAAAATAAATCAAGTGTGGTTTGTTTTATAAAATTATGGATGATATAAATTTTTATATAATAAACCAAGGTTTGGTTTTTTTTTCATGAAAATTAAAATGAACCATGGATTGGTTTATTTTATAAAATCAATCATCGATTGATTTACCATGATAAGGAAATTTATTTCATAGGAGAGAAGAGACTTGATTGATTTTTTATCACGAATTAAAATATGATTTTAACCATGATATAAAATCAAACTTGGCATGATGGAATAAGTTATTCCATATTTGAGAGGCTTGATGGTTGAGAGGCCACTATATAAAGGACCCAAGGCAAGGCTTGGGTAATAATTATAGAGATGAAGGCATAGGCTCTCTCCCTCTCTTTCTCTCCTTCTCTTCTCCCCTTCTTGCCGTGCGCCAACCAGCCTCTTCTTTTGCTTCGCCGAAATTTTAATTGCGGCCATCCTTTTGTGGTTAGTCTTTCAACTTCTCTCTTGGTTTTTCACGTCGCGTTCTCGGAGAATCTAGTAGTTCTCGAGAACACGAAACTCGTGGCTTTGCGAAGTCATCCCGAAGATACTTGGCGTGGACACGAATAGAGGCGGACCTTCCTTCGAGTTACGCGAGGTAATATGTAAATTAGTTTACGTTTCTGTAAAAATTTCAAATATATGATCATGTCTACACAAGATAAAATTGCATGCTTAGATGTGTGGTTAAATAATTTAGAGAAATTATTTATGCTAAACCTTTCGCTGCACGTAATTAATTTTAAAATTACAAACCCGCATCCATGTCAACATGCACCCAGTCCCAACAGTGGTATCAGAGCCGAGGTTTGTGTTCGACGTAATCATATAATTATTTTGCGGAAAGCTTTATCATGATCTCAATTTTGGAAAATTTTCAATTATGGAAACTTTCCAATTATAGTAAATTTTTGATTTAGGAATTTCAGAGTTTGGAAATCCTCATGAAATTTTGCAAACTTTTGAAATATCTCTGTTTCTGAAATTTTATGATAATTGTGAAAACTTTCCATTTTTGGAAACTTTCCAATTTTAGAAATTCCCTATTTTGGAAATTTTCAATTTTGGAAAAACATAAGTTTTCTTTGTACCAGAAATTTACAATTATTCTGAAAACCTTTTATTTTTGGAAGCTTTCCATTTATGGAAAGCTCACAATTTTGGGCACTTTCTTTCAAGAAAGTCTAGACAAATTATGGGAATATTAATTGGCATTTAAATTTATAATTGGAAATTAAATTATTTACAAAATTCTTTATTTTGGATTGAGCCTCGTGGAGCCGTCCAATTTAAAGTTAGTTGTTATAATTAAATTTCCTAAATTTCATTTAAATTGTCAAATGTTTAATTTGGATTGAGCCTCAGGGAGCCATCCAAATTAAGTTATTGATATTAATTTTTCCATAAATAAAATATGTGATCAAATCTTAAAAATTTTTGAGGTGATTCTTAAACGATAATTTCCTTATTTGATTTATGAGGTGATGCTCTTACATATTATTGTCTCCAAAATTAATTAGGAAAATTGTTTCCTATAGAGTATATTTCCTTAAATAAGATTTTCATGAAAATAATATGTGGTTGAATTAAGGGAATCTGTCTCTTAATTTAATAAGATTTGATTTAGAAAAATCAAAGTCTTAAACATATTATTTCCGAAATTGATTATGATAATTCAGGAAATTGTTTCCCAAGATAATTCCTTGAATAAAGTATGAAATTAGAATTAGGAAATCCGGTTCCTAATTTAATTAATGAGACTTGATAAATTAAGTCACATACATACTTTATTAAGGAAATCGTTAGAACATGACATAATTATATGTCATGAATGTGCATAAAAGAAAAAGGATCAGACCCAAAACCCCTTACAAAATATTAAGGCTAACACCTTCCATTAATATGGTTAGAACCGGAGTTTTGTTTCTCGTTTCGGTTGATGGACACATCCATGCCCGGCTTGAACCTCAACATGTTCAAACCATGGAATTAGTTTATGATTAATATAGTTGGAGTCAGAGGTCAATCCTTAGTTTCGGTTGTTGGACACATCCAAGCCTGACTAAACGGTTGAATGAGCTCCAACCATATTAAAACTATTTCTTGATTAATGGGTCAGCCTTAAGCTTGGAGCATCGATTTGTTGTGCCACAGCCAAGGTCGATGTAAAGAGAGGTGCAGTTGGGTGCTATGTATATTGTTGCATACTTGTTAATGAGTTAACAACTCAATGATTTATGCAAACATTCAATTAGTTGATAGCATAATGTGATAGTTACATATGTATAATATGTAATCGGTATAATTACCTACCTTTATAGCTACGAATAACTTGATGGACTCTAGCCATGGATGTTCCTATCTATGGTTGGATATCAACCTATTTGGAGATGTTCCTACGATCTCCAGAATTGATAAAAAGGGTTATTCAATTCGAAAAATAAATAGGATTTAATTAATGTATATTGATGCATTCTTTATCATTCTCATCACATAACCTCAATTTGTATTTCTAGGATAATCACCTGCTCATGTCTTCTCTGAATTTACGTTCCATTTTGGACACCAATAAGCTGACCGGGCCAAACTTCATGGACTGCCTTCGAAACCTGAGGATAGTCCTCAAGGCAGAAAAGCTTGCTTATGTCCTTGAAGAACATTTTCCCAACCATCCTCCTGAAGATGCAATGCCAGACCAGTTAGTGGCCTATCAGAAACATGTGGCCGATTCTGAACTTGCGAGTTGCATCATGCTGGCCGCTATGGTAACTGAGCTACAAAAGCAGCATGAGCATATGGATGCTCATACCATCGTCATCCATCTTCATGAGTTGTTTGACGAGCAAGCGAGATTCGAAAGGTTTGAGGTCTCCAGACTCCTCTTCACCTCTATGATGTAGGAAGACACTTCTATTTCACAGTTTGTGTTGAAGATGTTGGGGTACATTGAGCAACTAGGCACACTCGGATTTGCAATGGATCACGAACTAAGTATTGACTTAATTCTGCATTGTTTGCCCAAGAGTTACTCACAGTTTGTGATGAACTATCGGATGAACAAACTAGAGACAACCATTCCTGAGTTGCTTAACCTGTTGAAGACTGTAGAGCCTTCTGTAAAGCAGGATCAGAAGACGGTATTGTTAGTTGGTTCCTCAAAGAGAGGCTCTAAGAGGAAGCCCAAAGAACAAAATAAGGGAAGGAAGAAAAAGACCAAAAAGATTGAAAAGGCACCAAAAGGCACTTGCCATCACTTTGGCAAGGAGGGCCACTGGCGAAGAAACTGCAAGGTTTATCTTGAGTCCCTGAAGAAGAAGGCATCTGATGCCCCATCCTCTTCAGGTATCTTCGTTATTGAATGTCACTCTATTTCCTCGGACACCTGGGTACTTGATACTGGGTGTAGCTCACATATATGTAATGACATACTGGGGCTAAGGGATAGAAGAAGACTCGTCAAGGGAGAAGCGAATTTGCGAGTTGGAAATGGAGCAATGATTGCTGCTGTTGCCATCAGAATATATTTGCTAAAGCTCCCTACTAGACTTGTCTTAGAATTGGATAATTGTTATTTTGATCCTTCGTTAATAAAGAACATTGTATCTATTTCATGCTTGAATGAAAAGGGTTATCATTTAACTTTTAGTAACAATTGCTGTTACATTACTTTAAATGGTGTTCTTTATGGGACCGAAACTTTATGCAATGGTATCTACACATTAGATTTATCCAGTGAAGTTTTCAATATCGAAGTTAGCAATAAACGTGCTCGAATAGATAATCAAATAGACTCCTATATGTGGCATTGTCGTCTTGGCCATGTAAGTAAGAAACGCATAACCAAATTATACCCATGTGGAATTCTGGAATCATTTGAACCCGGTTCATTTGATACATGCGAATCATGCTTAAAAGGCAAGATGAGCAAATTATCCTTTTCCGGAAAAGGTAAACCAGTGGGAGAATTGCTTGGTCTAATACATACTGATGTATGTGGACCAATGTCAACTCTTGCACAAGGAGGCTATGGCTACTTCATTACCTTTATCGATGATCACTCACGATTCAGGTATGTGTTCTTAATGAAACACAAATCTGAAGCTTTTGAGAAATTCAAAGAGTTCAGAAGTGAAGTAGAGAAATAGCTTGGCAAAAGTATTAAGATACTTCTGTTGGATCGAGAGAAAACGATAGAGGGGGGGTGAATATCGTAAATCGTTTCGGATTAGAAAATAGAGAATGCACTGCGGAAATTAAAACAAACAAACATAAACACCAAGGTTTTACTTGGTTCGGAGTCGCGGTCGGCTCCTACTCCAAGGCCCACACTAGTTGACCGTTTACTGTGGGCAATACAATAATCGCGCAAAAGAGTTTACAAAAGGATGATTACAATGATAGTGCAGTAAAAAAACACAGCTCCTTGTTACCGACGTCCGGTGTGGAATGTATCTCGGAGCAGAGGGACGTCATCGGCGCTTGTATCTCGAGTTGGGAGGTTTCTGTAGCAGAGCGCCTCGAGTAGAAGAGCGTGAAAGCGTTGGAAGACTTGATTGCGAGAAGCCATGGTGTTGGGTGCTATTTATAGCACTTCGAGGCACCCTGAACGTTGGGGGCGCCCTCCCACGTGTCAACCGATCCGGAATTACCTCGGTCAGCCCTTATCCCACTCGAATAGGGCTGAGGATTGACTCTGGGGCGCCCGGGACGCTGGGAGCGCCCTGGTTGACCTTTTTAGTGAGCTTCTCTGCTGGATCAGAGTTATCCACTTCGATGGCTTGGCTGCGTGGCACCCTGGGCACTAGGGGTGCCCGGGAGCACGGGGGCACCCCGCCCACTTAGCTTCCGAAGCGTACTTTTGCTCTTCTTGTTTTGTATTCACCTTGGGGGCACCCGGGGCACTGGGGGCGCCCTGCTCAGCTGCTGCCTCTCTCTTTTGAGGCGTTCTAAGCTGCAGACACTCATTCCTTCGGTCCTACATCCAAGGTTAGTCCAAAACAACGTAGAGCAATCAATTATTAGTTTTATACAGCCTTAGCTGTTTGGTTCTGACTTTGGTTCTCCAAAATGGAGCTCTAGGTCGAACCGACGCCTACTGTTTCCTCGACGGGAACGCGTCCTCACCTACTCCTCTCAGGAGAATTTACCTGTTACCAACCGACTCCTCCGGTTGGACTTTTTCCTAGCGGTCCTTTACCAGGTCTTGGATACCAAGCTGTCCTTCGCCCGGTGCATAGCAGTCCTTCGCCAGGTCTTCGGATCTTGGCAGTCCTTCGCCAGGTGCCTAGCAGTCCTTCGTTAGGTCTTGGTTCCTAGGCTGTCCTTCGCCTAGTGCCTAGCAGTCCTTCGCTAGGTCTTCGTATCCTAGCAGCCCTTCGCTAGGTGCCCAGCTGCCCTTCGCCAGGACTTAGGGTTTCAGTGCCTAGCATTCCTTCGCTAGGACTTCATTCTGCACACTCAAGCAACATGTTAGATAACAAATAAGACATAACTTTTGAACCCTTTGCCATTTATCAAAACACAGGTTCGACTTGGGTGCTGTCTACACCAACAATCTCCCTCTTTTTGATTTATGGCAACCTGATTCAAAGAGTTAAGATAATCAGAGTAGATGATAAACTAGTTTAGTTCCCTCCCCTAGAAGGAATCTCCCCCTAGGTTTTTCAAAGTTTCATGGGGTTTGAAAAATTTCTAAGTCAACATGATGGAATTAATTTTTCAAAACTTAGAAGATTTTTCAAAAATAGATTTTTCAAAAAATTTTATACTTAGAAATTTTTAGAAGAACAACATAGTAAAAAAAGTGTCTTAACTTAGAAGATTTTTCAAAAATAGATTTTCCAAAACAAATTTTATACTTAGAAATTTTAGACAGACAACTTAGTGAAAAAAGTTTCTAAGACATCTCTTTTGAGTTTTTGAAAGTACTTTAAAAGTTTTCAATCTCTTTAGTATTTCGAAACTTTTCTAGGGAAGTTTAGAAATAAGTACTTAGTGATAGCTTAAGTTTAAGTACTTAGAAAATGCTTTATTTTGAAAACAATTTAGACTAAAAATAGAGTAAGTACTTTTTTTGAAAAAACTTAGAGTAAGTAGTTTTTTGAAAAAACTAGAGTAAGTTGTTTTTTTGAAAAAAATAGAGTAAGTACTTTTTTTCGAAAGAGTAAAATAGAGTAAGTATTTTTTTTTGAAGAAAGGATAAAAAAATGAATTTTTTTTTGAAAAATTCTCTCCTTTCCTATCTCTCCCCCTTTGCCATATAAAAAAAACCAATATAGCAAAATAACAGATAACTTGCATAATAATATAACAGAATAATGTGTTGTACTGAACCAATGCAAGATAAACTGAATCAAACCAATTTAAAATTTCTCTGTAGGGACCTGTCTAACCCAATTAACTACTTACTAACTGTTATAAACAGTAGTTTTCGCTAGGGTTAGTCGAGTTAAGTGTTCTGTTCAAGTTAGATTGTCTAAGCTTGACACTTAACTGGATTACTGTATCTAGTTGTATTTAGTGTCCCAATTGCTGCAGATGGACTGACATAAAGCATCTTGAATTAAGGCAAAGACCTAAGCATCTCAACCCATTCTAGGTTATCAATCAACATTATCCTAAGGTGCTTGTGAGATGCTGGCTTCTAAATCTATAGGTGCATGTATTTCTAGGGTTAGGGCCTAGGCTAAATCCATTTGCGAAAAAGCCCTAGTTTTGAAAGGGGTAGTTTTAAAGAAAAACTAAGAAAGAAAAAGAATAATAAAAAGATGTTAAAAACTGATTTTAAAATTCAATAAAGCAGTTTTAAAACTATTTTTAAAAGCTGATTTTTCAAATCAAAAGAAACCAAAAATAGAGTAAACCTATTCTACCAAGCATAGTCCTAACTGCCTTCTTAGTGAGCTGAACTCAGACTCAAGTAGGGGTTTTGTGAATATGTCAGCTAAGTTAGATTTAGAGTCTATATGCATAAGGACTATTTCACCCCTGGCTACATGATCTCTTACAAAGTGGTGTTTAACTTCTATGTGTTTAGTTCTAGAATGTTGGATTGGGTTTTTAGTTAGGTTGATTGAGCTAATATTGTCAATGTAGACCTGAGTTTGAGTGTAGTTAAGCTGGAAGTCTTTGAGAGTGTGCATCATCCATAAGAGTTGTGCTACACACTCTCCTAAAGCTACATACTCAGCTTCAGTTGTGGATAGAGCTACACAGTGTTGTTTTCTACTACACCAACTTACTAGACTATTTCCTACAGTTGGCAGCTTCCACTTGTGCTCTTTCTATCTAATTTACAACCCGTGTAGTCAGAGTCTGAGTATCTTGACAATTTGAAGGTTGAGGTCCTAGGATACCAAATCCCTACATTTAGGGTGCCCTTGACATATCTCAGTATTCTTTTTAGGGCTGCTAAGTGCGTTTCTTTAGCACAGGTTTGGTATCTAGCACACATTCCTACAGCAAAAAGGATATCAGGTCTGCTTGCTGTATGGTACAGTAGACTTCCAATCATACTTCTATAGAGTTTAAGGTCTACTGGTTTGCCATCAGGGTCACTATCTATTTTTATATTGGTGGTCATGGGGGTACTTATGCTTTTAGAGTTGTCCATCTTAAATTTCTTTATTAGCTCTTTAGCATATTTGGATTGATGGACATAGTTTCCATCTCTAGTTTGTTTAATTTGTAACCCTAGGAAAATGTTGAGCTCACCAACTAGGCTCATTTCAAACTCGTTTTCCATTATTTTCACGAATTCTTTTAAAAAATTAGAGTTGGTGGACCCAAAGATTATGTCATCGACATAGATTTGGGCAATAAAGATTTCTTTTCTTAAGGTTTTAATAAATAAGGTTGAGTCAATTTGACCTTGTTTAAATTCTTTAGAAGTTAGGTAGGTTGATAGACATTCATACCAGGCCCTAGGAGCTTGTTTTAGTCCATAAAGTGCTTTAGTAAGTTTATAAACATAGTCAGGTTTTTCTAAGTCCTCAAAATAGGGGGTTATCCTACATAGACTTTTTCCTTAATGAATCCATTTAGAAAGGCTGACTTTACATCCATTTGGTATAGTTTGAATCCTTTATGGGATGCAAAGGCTAATAATATCCTAATGGACTCAAGTCTAGCTATTGGGGCATAGGTTTCGTCATAATCTAACCCTTCTACTTGACGGAATCCTTTTGCTACTAAGCGGGCTTTATTTCTGACTATTTCTCCTTGATCATTTAACTTATTCCTAAAAACCCACTTAGTGTCAATGACGGATTTGCCCTCAGGTTTAGGTACTAATTCCCAGACTTTATTTCTTTCGAATTGGGCTAACTCTTCTTGCATATCTATGATCCAATCAGGATCAGGTAGGGCTTCCTCTATAGTCTTAGGTTCAATTTTTGAAATCATGGCTATCTGACTATGATTTCTATAGGAAGACCTAGTTCTGACCCCTAAAGTTGGATCATCCACAATTTGATCAATTGGGTGACTAAGTCTGGGATTCTTGGTTTTTCTTGAACTTGGTTCAGCCTCAGGTCCGGCTGGTCGATTTGGTTCAATGTTTGGTTCAACATTTGGTTCAACATTTGGCTCAATATTTAGTTCAATTGACTCAGAAGTTGGTTCAATAGTTAGTTCATTCAAGGATTCAATTAACGGTTCAACAGTTTGTTCATTATCTTCTTGATCGACATTTGATGAAGTTAGGTCTGGATTATCAGATTTTGAGTTGATTTCTTCATCAAATATTAAGTTTGTTGTTTCTTCAATTTTCTTAGTTTGTTTGTTGTAAACTCTATAGGCTCTACTTGTGGTTGAATATCCAAGGAAGATACCTGAGATTGACTTAGACTGAAATTTCCCTAGATAGTCCTTGGTGTTTAGGATATGAACTTTGCACCCAAAGACCCTTAAGTAGTGTAGATTTGGAAGCCTATGGTAGTATAGTTCATAGGGTATTTTATTGTGTCGTTTGCTGATTAGTACCCTGTTTTGGATGTAGCAAGTCGTACTAATTGCTTCTGCCCAATATTGGTTAGCTAAGTTGAATTCATTGAGCATAGCTCGAGCGGCTTCTTGTAGGGTTCTATTTTTCCTTTTGACTATGCCATTTTACTGGGGGGTTCTAGGACACGAAAATTCATGTATATACCCATTTACCTTACAAAATTCCTCGAACCGTTGATTTTCAAATTCTCCCCCGTGGTCACTTCTATGTCTTTTGATTTTCAATTAACTTACAGAATTCATTAAATAGATTTAGGGTTTTATCTTTGGTCTTTAAAAATTTAACCCAGGTAAACCTAGAGTAATCATCGACTATCACTAAGCAGTACCGGTTTCCGCTTAGTGACTTGGCTCCATGTGAATCAAATAGGTCAAGGTGCAGGAGCTCAAGTGTGGTTTGAGTTAGATCAGATTGAATTAGTTTGTGATTAGATCTGGTTTGTTTACCTTGATTACATGATTCATATATTAAGTTTTCATGATTTTTAATTTTGGGGATACCTTTAATTAGGCCAAGTTGGGTGATTTTTGAAAATATTCTCAAATTTGTGTGATCTAATCTTCTATGCCAGAGGTTTGATTGTTCTAACTGAGTTAACATACATTTAGGTACTAGGGGTAGGTTTATAGTGTAAACATTATTTTTCCTAGTGCCCTTAAGCATGATTTCTGAGTCTTACAGGTTTTTGATCAGGCAGTTAGAATTGTTGAAGGTAACTACATAACCAGAATCACACAACTAACTTATGCTAAGTAAGTTAAAATTGAAATTTTCAACCAAAAACACTTTCTTAATAACAAAGTCAGATTTAAGTTCAATATTACCTGACGCAATTACCTTGAGTGTAGCATTGTTGCCAAATGCCACTGAGCCTAGGTTCTTGAACTTGAGTTTGGTGAATTTCAATTTATCTCCAGTCATGTGTCTGGAGCAACCGCTATCCAACATCCATTGGTCCAAATCTTTATGTTCCTACACATAAAGAGTTTTGAAGATTTGGATCCAGTTAGAATCAGGATTAGCCTAAATTGATTTTCACAGCCTAGTCTGTCTCACCCAAATCTAGGGTTTTCAATCACGTTAGCCTTACAGGTTTTGTGAGATAGGTTTTGGTAGGTAATAATATTATTTTGAAAAATTATGATTTATTTTGAAAAACATAAATTGATTTTGAAAACAATTGAATTTATTTTGAAAAGAATGTTTAAATCTACAATTAACTGAAGATTTGTGTTAGATTCGAATTTGATAGAGACTAAATTGAATTTGAATTTCAGGGATTGGCTTCCAGGTCTTGGCAAGGCACTAGACCTTCTTTGGTCTAGCCTTATTGGATCATCATCCCTTTCCTTGACAAAGCCTTTCAATGAAATTTCATTTTCAAAATTAATCTTTGAGAAATTCTGGTCCAACTAGTTTGGGTCTTGGATCGGTAGCTTCGGCTAGTTTCACCAGTCTAAAGAGACCAAGTAGAGAATACTTGACCTTATTAGAATTGGCTTCCCTAACGTACTATCATCTCACCTCCACCTAATACTATGTTGTTCATATTTCAGTTAAGTTGGTTCAATCCTTAAACTAATCAGTCCTAAGTTTAAGCATGGTAAATTATAAAAATTAAATAAACAAGCAAGCATGCCATTTGAAAACAAAAATTGAATTTTAGCTAACAATAAATATAGTTTTTAATTTGGCTCCCCCTAGACTAAAGCTACGATAATGGTTAGGCAAGATGTGAATCTTGTCCTTGGGGATCCAATACTGATTTGATCCAGTTTGTTTGTTCAGGCATAGTTTGGGTACCCATGCCTGAGCTTTAGGTCTGGACTGGTTCAGTACAACATAGTAGGATCTTTGTCTAGACTGGGTTCTGTAGCCTAGTCTGGATCGATTTAGAACCGACTTCTGTTTTCCAAGAATCATATCAAGACCCTTGGAACCAGAAGTGAATCATTCTAATGCAGCTCTAAGATCCTTAACTTGAGTTTTCAAGAAAGAGTTCTCTGTTTCAAGTTTTTCAACTTGAGCAGAGGTTCCTTCTTGAACCTTCTCAGTTAAAGGTCTAGTGTCAGCTCTCTCTTTCAGGAGTTTTACTTCCTGTCGGAGAGATTCGACTCAGAGTTTAGCTTTCACCAAATCTCGAGAAAGATACGAAATTAACTCATTTAATTGAATTCTTGTAAAACCACTTACAGTTATTTCGCCGTCCTCTGAGAATGTGAGTTTGCCGTCGTCCGGCTCCGACTCTGATTCTGTCTCTATTTCTTCTGAGGCGGTTAGTGCGAGCAGGTTCGACTGTGGGACCTCTTCTTCTTCGGAGGAGGAGGACTCGTCCCACGTTGCCTGAAGTGCCTTCTTCTTTCTTGTCTTCTTTGTTTCCTTCATGTTGGGGCATTCAGTCTTGTAGTGGCCCTTCTTCTTGCACTCGTAGCAGGTCACGTTGGGTTTGTTCTTTTCATTTGAGGGTTCAGTTGGTTCTTCCTTTCTTCGGCTGACTTTTCTTCTGTTAGTCTGGTTCTTTAGTTCTTTGTAGTAGTCTCGGGCTAGCCGAACCAACTTAGGCCGATTTCCCTCGCTATCTTCTGAGTCTGAATCTGAGTCAGACTCGGGTGCAGGTTGAGGCTTCTTTTTGGATGTCCTTCCAGTTTTACCTGCAACAAAGGCAATACCTTTCTCGGCCAGATTGCAGTTAGTCTGTTCATGTAATTCAAGTTCAGAAAAAAGTTCATCTAACTTAAATTTGGAAAGATCCCTAGAAACATTGTAAGCATCTACCATAGATGCCCACAAGGTGTTTCCTAGGAAAGCATTAAGAGCGTACCTTATTAGGTCACGATTTTCTACCTTGTGACCGATTGTGTGTAGTCCGTTCATTAATTCCTAATTCTGGCATAGAGTTGTGCTGCTGTTTCGATGTCATTCATCTTGATCGTGTATAGATTGTTCAGGAGGAGATCTCTCTTACTGATTTGAGTATCTGAAGTTCCTTCGTGCAGCTCGATCAGTTTGCCCCACAGCTCCTTGGCACTGTTGAATGGACCCACCCGGTTCAGCTCCTCTTTTGTTAGACCGCATTGGAGGGTCTGGGTTGCTTTAGCATCCGCTTCAATTCTTCTTTTCAGAGCGATATCCCACTCAGTGTACGGCTGTGGTACTCCTTCAGCATTCTTTGGAATCTCCAGTCCAGACTGGATGATTATCCACATGTCCACCTGAGTTTTCAGGTGGACCTCCATTCGACTTTTTCAGTAGGAAAAGTCTTCTCCACTGAAAAGTGGAGGTTTGGCTGTGCTGAATCCTTCTTGCATGGACATTAAGGATTTTATCTGAAAAAGAGAGAAGAGAAAGAAAAAATCTGTCCCAAGACTTTGTCTTGGATTAGTAGTGCGGGATAAAGAAAATTAAATATCGAGGGGTGTTGCACCAATCTCGATTAACGATAAGAATTAAAACAACAAAAAAAAAAAAAGCTTATATTGAAATAAGAAAAAAAATAAAATTCGATAAAAAAAAAAAAAGAAATAATTTTATGAAAATCCGAAAAAATTCTCAAACTGGTGGTTGCACCAAATTTGAGCTTCCCCACTCTGATACCACTTGTTGGATTGAGAGAAAATGATAGAGGGGGGGGGGTGAATATCGTAAATCGTTTCGGATTAGGAAATAGAGAATGCACAGCGGAAATTAAAATAAACAAACGCAAACACCAAGGTTTTACTTGGTTCGGAGTCGCGGTCGGCCCCTACTCCAAGGCCCACGGTCGTTGACCGTTTACTGTGGGCAATACTATAATCGCGCAAAACAGTTTACAAAAGGATGATTACAATGATAGTGCAGTAAAAAAACACAGCTCTTTGTTACCGACGTCCTGTGTGGAATGTATCCTGGAGCAGAGGGACGTCGTCGGCGCTTGTATCTCGAGTTGGGAGGTTTCTGTAGCAGAGCGCCTCGAGTAGAAGAGCGTGAAAGTGTTGGAAGACTTGATTGCGAGAAGCCTTGGTGTTGGGTGCTATTTATAGCACTTCGGGGCGCCCTGAACATTGGGGGCGCCCCCCACGTGTCAACCGATCCGGAATTACCTCGGTCAGCCCCCCACGCGTTCTAAGCTACAGACACTGATTCCTTCGGTCCTACATCCAAGGTTAGTCCAAAACAACGTAGAGCAATCAATTATTAGTTTTATACAGCCTTAGCTGTCTTGGTTCTAACATTGGTTCTCTAAAATGGAGCCCTAGGTCGAACCGACGCCTACTGTTTCCTCGACGGGGAACGCGTCCTCACCTACTCCTCTCAGGAGAATTTACCTGTTGCCAACCGGCTCCTCCGGTTGGATTTTTGCCTAGCGGTCCTTTGCCAGGTCTTGGATACCAAGCTGTCCTTCGCCCGGTGCCTAGCAGTCCTTCGCCAGGTCTTCGGATCTTGGCAGTCCTTCGCCAGGTGCCTAGCAATCCTTCGTTAGGTCTTGGTTCCTAGGCTGTCCTTTGCCTGGTTCCTAGCAGTCCTTCGCTAGGTCTTCGTATCCTAGCAGCCCTTCGCTAGGTGCCCAGCTGCCCTTCGCCAGGACTTAGGGTTTCAGTGCCTAGCATTCCTTCGCTAGGAGCCTAGCATTCCTTCGCTAGGACTTCAATCTGCACACTCAAGCAACATGTTAGATAACAAATAAGACTTAACGTTTGAACCCTTTGCCATTTATCAAAACACAGGTTCGACTTGGGTGTCGTCTGCACCAACAACTTCGATCCGATCGGGGTGGTGAATACTTAAGTCAAGAATTTCAAGATTATCTTAAGGACAATGAGAGATTGTCTCAATGAACTCCGCCATATATACCACAGCATAATGGTGTATCTGAGAGGCGTAACCGAACCTTGATGGACATGGTTAGATCTATGATGAATCATGCAACTCTTCCAAAATCCTTTTGGGGCTATGCTCTTAAGACAGTTGTTTACTTACTAAACAGAGTCCCGACCAAGGTGTTGGGTCCGGGTGCATATTGACATGGATGCGGGTTCGTAATTTTAAAATTAATTATGTGCAGCGGAAGGTTTAGCATCAATAATTTCTCAAATTATTTAACCACACATCTAAGCATGCAACCTTATCTTGTGTAGACATGATCATATATTTAAAATTTTGCAGAAACGTAAACTAATTTACGTATTACCTCACGTAACTCGAAGGAAGGGACGAGATCCAACCGTAAGCATCCCTTGGAAGCTCCGCCTCTATTCGCGTCCACGCCGAGTTTTCTTCGGGATGACTTCGCAAAGCCACGAGTTTCGTGTTCTCGAGAACTACTAGATTCTCCGAGAATCCGACAAGAGAACCAAGAGAGAAGTAATCATATCAGAAAAACTCACCACCAAGGTTGGTCGGAATCACAATTCCGGCGAGAAGGAGGAAGATGACTTGCGCCCAATCCCAAGGTGATGATGGTCGGAGAGGAAGATCGTCTCAACGGAAGAACTTCATCGCCTCGGTGCTTCTCCTTGTGCTCACGGCAAGAAGAAGGGAGAAGAGGGGAGAGGCCGGCCAAGAGAAAGAAGGGAGGAGAGGGAGAGAGCCCAAGCAAGAATACTTGGATTATTTCGAATGAATTCCAAGCCTTGCCTTGGGTCCTTTATGTAGTGGCATCTCATCCGCCAAGTCTCTTTTTTCTTATGGAATAAATTTTCATAAGAAATTTATCATATAAATTTTCTATTACTTATTCCATCATGCCAAGTCTTGATTTTATATCATGGTTAAAATCATATTTTAATTCATGATAAAAATCAACCAAGTCTCTTTTTCTTATGGAATAAATTTTCATAAGAAATTTATCATATAAGTAAATTTATATAAATTTCTTTATATAAATTTCTTTATCATGGTAAATCAATCCATGATTGATTTTATAAAATAAAATAAACCAATCCATGGTTAATTTTAATTTCCATGAAAAATAAATTTTATATAAATTTCGTTATCTTGGTAAATCAATCCATGATTGATTTTATAAAATAAAATAAACCAATCCATGGTTCATTTTAATTTCCATGAAAAATAAATTTTATATAAATTTTTTTATATAAATTTCTTTATCATGGTAAATCAATCCATGATTGATTTTATAAAATAAAATAAACCAATCCATGGTTCATTTTAATTTCCATAAAAAAATAAACCAAACCTTGGTTTATATAAAAATTTATAACATCCATAATTTTATAAAACAAACCACACTTGATTTATTTTATAAATTGAACCAAACAATTTGGTTCCCTCCCTTTGTTGTGGGCGGCCAAGCAAAGAGAGTGGGGACCCTCTTTGGCCGGCCTATCCAGGCCACGCCCCAATGAATTAAACTCATTTAATTCATCTATTAAGTCTTCAAAAGACTTAGCCATTTTACGCTTCCGATGCGTCTCTGAAAAATTCAGATTCGACTTATCGTTTGGCTCAACCAAATCTATTTTCTCTTGATTGGAAAATCCAATTTTCAATTCGTTTTAAATCCCTCGGATTACTCGTAGTGTGTGTGACTAAATAGGCTTTCGATTTATGTTGGCTATCTATAATTAACCAATTATAGAACGATCATGAGTGACACCTAGTAGTACATCATGATCCCCAATTAATTGAAAGATCAACGGTTGACCTCAGAAATAATTCTGAAACCCTTCAGCAGCTATAATAAATCGTGCCCCATTCCCTTCACCATCTTATACCCACTTGGTTCAGGACATGGTCTATGTGTGTCAGTCCCCACTAGGCTGACTACGTCACACCTAGCCCAAGTAACGTTTTCTCGTCCTACAGATTCTAATTACTCTCATGTATTTAAGAGATTCATACTCTGGCTAGAGGCTTCGAGTAACAATCCGACGATAGACCTTGGGTGTACATCTCCTCGCAAGGAGTGGTGAATCCTTTGTAGGCTGTTCAAACATCTTCGGGCACTTCGGCTTACACCCAATCATCCTGGGTCCACACCTCCTTGGAGATGCTTGCTTAAGATGTCAAAGTATAAGTCTCCATGACCAAGATGACTTGAACACCGCAAGTCAAAGGAACATCGCACTTAAGCTGCAGTAAGAACTTCATTGACATGTCTATATGTAGACTACCATATGAAGTTTTACAACTAGTCACTCCAATGAACTAGTTCCCTTAACTAGCATTCATGTTTATCTCCGGACATCCCAATGTCACCAGCCAATGAGAATCAGCTGATTAGAGAATAACCCATGCTAGTCTAAACAGAATTGATAGTGTCTGTATTTATCAATTCATCGACTAGGGACAATTTCAATACCTCACAATTGCACATGTAGAGATAATCACTAGTTGTGAATTCATCACAAATTCTCTCATGCTGTGAATTGTATTGTGGACATTCAGTAAATGAGTTTAAGATCTTAATCAAATACATAAACATGTATACTCAAATAGTGAATATTCATTTATTAAAATAAATTATTACAATCATAAGGCGATTGCCTTAGGACACTTTTCTCATATCACTAACACAAGGTAGTCTTACTACTCCATATGAGATGTGGAATAGTAAGAAACCTCATTTATCTCACCTAAAGATATGGGGTTGTCCTGCTTATGTAAAGCGGATTGTATCAGACAAATTAGATGCTAAGTCTGATAAATGTCTATTTATTGGATACCCTAAGGAAACGAAAGATTAACAATTCTATCATCCGTTGGAACAAAAGGTGTTTGTTTCAAGGCATGCTGTATTTCTAGAAAAAGAATTTCTTTTACAAGAAAACAGTGGGAGTAGCATTGAACTTGAAGAAGTTCAAGAAACTCCAATAGTCATTACAGAGACACCTAGTCTAGACCCAAAACCAATAACTCATAATGATGAGCTATCAGTTGAACCTAAAACAACACCACTTCTTCGTAGGTCTGATAGGACACGCAATATTCCAGAGAGATACGGATTTCTCATAAGTGAATCGAATGACGTGTTACTCATTAACGATGACGAACCTATCAGTTATAAAGATGTTCTGAAAAATTCAGAAAGGGATAAATGGCTTGAAGCCATGAAGTCGGAAATGGATTCCATGTACAAAAATCAAGTATGGGACTTCGTTAACCCACCTGAAGGGATTAAGCCCATAAGGTGCAAGTGGGTTTTCAAGAAGAAAACCGACATGGAAGATAATGTTATTACCTTTAAGGCTAGATTAGTGGCAAAAGGATATCGTCAGAAACAAGGAATTGATTATGACGAAACCTATTCGCCAGTAGCTATGCTTAAATCCATTCGGATACTCCCGACCATAGCAGCTCATTATGATTATGAGATATGACAAATGGATGTGAAAACAGCTTTCCTTAATGGAAACCTGCTTGAGGATGTATACATGATACAACCTGAAGGTTTCACATCAGTTAATAAAACTAAAGTATGCAAGCTTCAACGATCCATATATGGACTAAAGCAAGCATCCAGGAGCTGGAACATCCGTTTTGATGAGACAATCAAAGAGTTTGATTTCTCACAAAATCCTAACTAACCTTGTGTGTACAAGAAGGTTAGTGGGAGTGCAGTCGTATTCCTAGTGTTATATGTTTATGACATATTACTTATAGGAAACGATATATCAGTCTTACAGTCAGTTAAAATTTGGTTGTCCAAAACTTTCTCCATGAAAGACCTGGGAGAAGCAACCTATATCCTTGGGATTAGAATCTATAGAGATAGATCAAAACGGTTGCTTGGTCTTTCACAGTCTACATATATATACCGAGTGCTAGAAAGGTTTAGCATGTCGGAATCCAAGAAATGTTACCTTCCCACTAGGCATGGGATCAACCTTTCGAAGTGTTGGGTTCTCCCGGCAAAAAACAATAAAAATGCAGCGGAAACAAGAACCCACGAGCGATCCATACGAAAGAAAACTCGTATAAAGCTATCTATCTAATAGATTTATCTACTGTTTATACCTTTGAAGTGTGCCCTTCGGTTATCCCGCTCGTCCAAGATGCGCCGGATCTCTTGCATGTTCAAACGTCCGTGCCTCTATTCGTATCCACACGGACACAATCTCTCAACTTCGGGAGAACTACCTTAGTTGTGCTAGCAACTTGAGATAGCTCGAAAACACCAAGAACCTAACAGTAAGGTTTCGGCCAAGAGTGGAGGAGAGGAAGAAGAGAGGAAGGGAAGGGGAAAAGCTAAGGCAAGAAGAAGACCCCATCCAAAGTCACAAGGCCCTCTTTTATAATCATCCCATGATTATGAAGAGGTTTGTGTCTCTTTGGCTTCCCAATAAAGAGCACATATTTTCATGTGGATCTTCATCTTTTCCCATGCAAGAAAAAAATCTTTTCATCCAATGAAAAGAGACTTTTCTCTTTCCTCCATGCAACTCCGACCGGGCTCTCGGGCTCCCGACTCCGTCTCCCGACCAAGTCTCCAGAGTGGCGAGCTCCCGACCCAGTCTGCCGAGCTCCGACCCAGTCTGCTGAGTGCCGACCCGATCCGCCGAGCTCCGACTCGGTCCGTCGAGCTCCGACTCGGCCCGCGAGTTCCGACTCGGCCCGCCGAGCTCCGACTCGGCCCGCCGAGCTCCGACTCGGTCTCTCTAGAGTTCCCAACTCGAGTCCCCCGAACTGACCTCCCGAGTTCTCAACTCGGGCTCAGGTCTCCTGAGTTCCCAACTCGGGCTCAGATCTCCCGAGTTCCCAACTCGGGCTCAGATCTGTTGATCAACTTTTCCGAAGCATTGTGTCCTTTGTGTGTGACCCAATAGGTTCTCGTGACGTTGGCAATGCATCTAAACACTTTAGACACATAAACAATGAGCGGCATCTAGCAATGCATCATTGCTACCCAAGTAACAAGAAAAGTCGAGATCCGACTAAACCTCCGTGACTATGATAATGTATGACCTTGTCCTTCTATCCTTGATATCTAGATTGACCAATGAGGCATAGACCGTGTCATCCTCAATCAATCTTGTGTTTCTTGATCCCCGAGTAGACTCACTCAAACAAATGAGCTCAATATCTTATATTGACTCATTCGAGCATGGTCATGCGTTTCAGTAGTCCTACTCGATCAAGGGGCCCACAGATATCACTCCCGTCATATGGGAGGGATAGATCCCATCTACATCACTCATATCGCTCCGTATAATTCATTACATACCCAGTTATCACCTTTATAGTCCACCCTGTTACGGGTGATATTTGACGATACCAAAGTACATAACTCCTTATGTAGAGAACCGTAGTGACTTCAGGTCTAAGGACTATTTATACCAATAGTCACATGAGAAAGTCTATGACACTCATATGACAATCTATGAAACTTTCTCATGGCGGGTCATTCAGTACACATTCTCCAATGTATACCCATGTGTCAACATGATATCACATATCCATGACTTGTGAGCTCAAGTCATCAGTTGACCTACATGCTAGTCTCCATGCATTAATATTGTCCCTGAATATTAATGATTGACTAGGAATAATTTAGTGTAGTATTCTCTACATTATCTCACTATCGATTCAACCAATCGATATAATGTAGATAAGAACCTACTACACAAGGACATTATTATACTTAGTTATTCGGCACAGAATACAAAGTAAGTATAATAACCAAACATGCCTTTATTAATAATAGAATATGATACAAAATGCCCCTAGTCAATCATCACATAATTGGCTCTAGGGCTCCTACTAACACGAAGTCTATGTGTCCGCCCACAAAAGACGAGAGGATTTGCATGAGTAAGATTCCTTATGCATCCGCGATAAGATCTATCATGTATGCTATGTTATGTACTAGGCCCGATGTATCGTATGCTCTGAGCGTCACAAGAAGATACCAGTCTGATCCAGGAATGGATCATTGGGCGGCTGTCAAGATAATCCTCAAGTATTTAAGAAACACTAAGGATGTGTTCCTAATATATGGAGAAGGTGATATGGTAATACGTGGGTATATAGATGCCCGATTCCAGACAGATAAGGATGACTCCAAATCTCAGTCCGGATACGTATTTATTTTGAATGGAGGTAGAATAAGTTGGAAGAGTTCCAAGCAAGACACCGTAGCGGATTCTACCACGGAAGCGGAATATATTGCAGCTTCGGAAGCAGCAAAGGAAGCAGTCTGAATCAAGAAGTTTGTCTTAGAACTTGGTGTGGTTCCAACCATTGATGAAGCAATACCGGTTTACTGCGACAACAATGGAGCTATTGCACAAGCGAAGGAACCAAGGTCTCATCAGCGATCCAAACATGTGCTTTGCCGCTATCATCTGATCAGAGAGATTATAACTAGGAATGATATACAAATTGAGAAAATTCCCACTGAAAGGAATTTAGTGGATCTTTTAACTAAGGCCTTACCTCAAAGCAAGTTTGAGGGTCATGTTAGAGCCTATGGTATTGGGTACCGTAGCGATTGGCATTAGGCCAAGTGGGAGTTTGTTAGTGATATGAGAGAAGTGTCCTAAAGCAATCGCCTTATGATTGTAATAATTTATTTTAATAAATGAATATTCACAATTTGAGTATACATGTTTGTGTATTTGATGAGATCTTAAACTCATTTACTGAATGTCCACAATATAATTCACAGCATGAGAGAATTTGTGATGAATTCACAACTAGTGATTATCTCTACATGTGCAATTGTGAAGTATTGAAATTGTCCCTAGTCGATGAATTGATAAATACGGACACTATCAATTCTGTTGAGACTAGCATGGGTTATTGTCTAATCAGCTGATTCTCACTGGCTGATGACATTGAGATGTCCGGAGATAAACATGAATGCTAGTTAAGGGAAATAGTTCATTGGAGTGACTGGCTGTAAAACTTCATATGGTAGTCTACATATAGATATGTCAGTGAAGTTTTTACTCCAGCTTAAGTGCGATGTTCCTTTGACTTGCGGTGTTCAAGTCATCTTAGTCATGGAGACTTATACTTTGACATCTTAAGCAAGCATCTCTAAGGAGGTGTGGACCCAGGATGATTGGGTATAAGCCGAAGTGCCCGATGATGATTGAACAGCCTACAAAGGATTCACAACTCCTTGCGAGGAGATGTATACCCAAGGCCTATCGTCGGATTGTTACTCGAAGCCTCTGGCCAGAGCATGACATGTTCAGAGTATGAATCTCTTAAATACATGAGAGTAATTAGAATCCGTAGGACGGGAAAACGTTACTTGGGCTAGGTGTGACGTAGTCAGCCTAGTGGGGACTGACACACATAGACCATGTCCTGAACCAAGTGGGTATAAGATGGTAAAGGGAATGGGGCACGATTTATTATAGCTGCTGAAGGGTTTCAGAATTGTTTCTGAGGTCAACCGTTGATCTTTCGATTAATTGGGGATCATGATGTACTACTAGGTGCCACTCATGATCGTTCTATAATTGATTAATTATAGACGGCCAACATAAATCGAAAGCCTATTTAGTCACACGCACTACGAGTAAGCCGAGGGATTTAAAACAAGTTGAAAATTGGATTTTCTAATCAAGAGAGATTATGTTTGGTTGAGCCAAACGATAAGACGAATCTGAATTTTTCAGAGACGCATCGGAAGCGTAAAATGACTAAGTCTTTTGAAGACTTAATAGATGAATTAAATAAGTTTAATTCATTGGGGCTTGTCTTGCATGGGCCGACCAAAGAGGGCCTCCATCCTCTTTGCTTGGTCGGCCACAACAAAGGGAGAGAACCAAGTTTTGGTTCAATTTATAAAATAAATCAAGTGTGGTTTGTTTTATAAAATTATGGATGATATAAATTTTTATATAATTAACCAAGGTTTGGTTTATTTTTTCATGGAAATTAAAATGAACCATGGATTGATTTACCATTATAAGGAAATTTATTCCATAGGAGAGAAGAGACTTGATTGATTTTTTATCATGAATTAAAATATGATTTTAACCATAATATAAAATGAAACATGGCATGATGGTAAAAGTTATTCCATATTTGAGAGGCTTGGTGGTTGAGAGGCCACTATATAAAGGAACCAAGGCAAGGCTTGGGTAATATTATAGAGATGAAGGCATAGGCTCTCTCCCTCTCTTTCTCTCCTTCTCTTCTCCCCTTCTTGCCGTGCGCCAACCAGCCACTTCTTTTGCTTCGCCGGAATTTTGATTTCGGTCATCCTTTTGTGGTTAGTCTTCCGACTTCTCTCTTGGTTTTTCTCGTCGCGTTCTCGGAGAATCTAGTAGTTCCCGAGAACACGAAACTCGTGGCTTTGCGAAGTCATCCCGAAGATTCTCGGCGTGGACGCGAATAGAGGCGGACGTTCCAAGGGACACTTACGGTTGGATCTCGTCCCTTCCTTCGAGTTACGCGAGGTAATATGTAAATTAGTTTATGTTTCTGCAAAAATTTCAAATATATGATCATGTCTACACAAGATAAAATTGCATGCTTAGATGTGTGGTTAAATGATTTAGAGAAATTATTTATGCTAAACCTTCCGCTGCACGTAATTAATTTTAAAATTACAAACCCGCATCCATGTCAACTTGCACCCGGTCCCAACACCGAGTTGTAATTTAGATCGTTCGATACTGCACGAGATGGTCGTAGGGAGACGGGTCTCCATTCGAATTAAGTTTTAATCCGTAGACATGGAGAGGTCTCCCGGATCGACCAAGTACTCACTTAGGGATCTTGCCAAGCCATACCCAACAATTGGTATCAGTGCTGAGGTTTCTGGCTTTGTGTATTTAAGGATTGGTTAATTTTTACATTTTTCATACATTATATTTTGCCGGATGATATGTGGATGTGCGTAGGCTAACTTAGTGTTGCAGGCACGAGATTCCAACTTGTCATGGCCAAATATTTGTTGTGTGATGGTTGTGCAAATTATTGTAATTAATTAATTCTCGGGGTTGACGAGGCTAGGTATTTAATTTTTGTAATTAAATATAACACATGTTTAGCCGAGCTATTTATTTTACTTTCGATCTAGTTTGCATGTACACTCCTTCGTGGAGTATAGGATCGATGATGTAAATAATTAGCTAGTCATTTCGACTCGGAGATCCCTCAAGGTAGATTGCGCAGAAGGAAGTGAGGAGCGGACGAAGTGACGACACGACTGGAGGCGCATTAGAGACCAAGGGCCATGAAAGTTAGAAAATCTAGGATTTTCTGTATTTTTCATATATTGGTTATGTGCTTGGTTGTGTGGTTGTGCTAGTAAAATTCTTTGATATAAATTACTAAGTGGGAGAGGAAGCCTAAGGGTCCCACGGCTTCCATTACAATCCGATAAATGATGCGAACAAGTCTGCGCGTCGGCTCTGAGTGCCTTCGTCCCCATCGGATGGACTTGTTCTGCGGATCACTAGGTCAGAAAAGACTATAGAAAATTGTTAAAGAGCGTGTGTACTTCCCCATCGGAAGGCACATAATCGGAAATAATTTTCTTAGTTTTGTGTAATGGTGCACACTTAGATGCGAATAATAGTATCCTCCCCATCGGATTGATTGCTATTATTTTGCAGAGCCGAAGTGAACCAACTATTGATCTTACTTGTCAAAATGTTAGGTTGATGAGTGATAACCATCATTTTATTGATTGTTTTAGGCTCTAAAATCCATGTTTGATCCACATTTTATATGCTTAAGTTTGCAATTGTATTAGGTTTCATGTATTTCCCCTATTTTGGCTTTTTATTCAAATCTTTGTATATTTGGGATATTTTTTGGCACTAAATTTGAATATCATTTTGTAGGCTTCAATTGATCATGGACCTAGAACAAATCGGGTCAGACATGAGTCAGCATTGCATCCAGATCAAAGGGATCAAGCATCGGATCAATAGGAGCCGTCCATTCCAGAGAACGGCTAGATCTGAGCCATCGGTCAACTTCTGGTCAATCCGAGTTCAAGATAGAGTCAATCATGACCATAGATCAAGATCTGAAAATTTCAGCCAAATCAGAAATAATCTGACCGTTGGATTGAGCTCAAGATGTTATAGACCATTCATTCAAGAAAAGGGAAGATCTGGATCATCCGCCACTGATCTGGTTAATCCGTGCTGGGGACAGGTAGATCAGGACCATGGATTGTGATCTGTGAAGTTTGGCTCTGATCTGAAGAGATCCGACCCTTGGATGCAGTCAAATCGATCTCAGTCGTCCGTTGCTAAGGAATTAAAGATTGAACCCAAGTTTTAGGCTGAACCGCTGAGCCAAACCCAACTTCTGAGCTGGACTGAACCGAAGCTGGCTTGGCTGACCGAACCTAAAGCTAGGGTTGAAGCCGGTTCATCAAAAGAGGGGAGAATCGCGCAGAGCAGATTAGTCGAGGGGTTCCCGACTCACTCTATCCGCTCCACCCTCACCGCCGGCGACTTCCTCTACATCTTCATCGCCGCTGGACGGACCATCAACGCCGACCACAAGCTAGGGCTCTGGGGTTCCGAACCCTAGATGACCTTCTCCATCTCATTCACTTCTTCACAGCCGCCGGTCCCATGAGCTAGGGCTCTGGGGGTTCCGAACCCTAGCCGAACGCAGTCGTTTCTTCATTTACAGCAGTCGTCCTTCATATTTCTTTACAACATTTATAGCAATTTCATTACAGCAGTAGTTTCTTCATTGTTATTCTTCACAGTTTTTCCTCAGCAGTAGATTTCTTTATTTCTAGCACTTCTCTTGACCTCCGGCAGATCTCCTTCTCAGCAATTCTTCATTAGTTTGGGCCAGCAGCAGTATTTACAGTTGATCTTCTCTTCGGATGGAAGACAGAAGATCCAATTCCAAGTTCTTCACAGCCGTACTTCATCAGCAGCTCTTAATCCGATCTAGTTCCAGCAGTTTCTTCCTTTTAACAATTTCTTTACAGCAACTCCATCACAGCAATCCAATTCCAGCAGCAAACCATCACAGCCAACAGCTCCATTCACCACTTGGTTGATTACTTAGTGTTTGGATGTTTCATGGAGTTGAGCTGCTATGTGTTGATTAGGGACAATTTATTGTGTTTCAGTGCATGATGTTTGAATGTTTGTGATAGATTTGTTGAATGCTGTATTGGTTAGATCCTTCCCCATTTCAATTTGCATGTTCTTGAAGGAATTTTAAACATGCCTATCTTGTGTTTGATTAAATGTTTCTTAGAACAGTTTCTCTCAATTGTGATGTTTCTTAGTTGATTAACTCTTGTTTTGTGTTGCTCTTCCTATTGCTTTAAGTTTCATGTCTTCATTTAAATGCAAGTAAGTTAGATTAGACTAGATTACTTTAATGCTATAGGTTTTGTTCCATGTCTAGGTTTCATTAATGCCCTATTTCTTAAGTGCTTCGTTCATATTGCCTTTTCCTTGCTGCAATTGTAGTTAGGTTAAATTAGATTTCAGTACCTGCATTGTCTTTCCTTAAGTAGAACTAGATTTCATACTTGCTTTTCTATTTTTGTTCGTAGTATTAACGTTCAAATCAAACCCCCGTTTGATATCAAAAACCCAAAAGCAATAACATACCATATTGAGAATTATCATGCACCAACTACATTCGTTGGGAGACGACTCGAGTTACCCTATGCTACATTAGTTTAGAGGAGTTCGATACTTTGATTGTATTTAGTACTCGCGGTACGACACGCATGGTCATCAAATTTGGCGCCGTTGCCGGGGAATGTAGTGGTGCTTGATAATTATATTCTTTGATTCTACTCTTGATTACTTTATCTTTTGTATATGGTTGCTGCCATTTTGTTTGTTTTTGGCCAGGACTGCAGGTGGATATCTTGAGAGTTTGAGAATCTATTGAAAATTTTTTGTAATCATGCAAGCAGTTTCATGGCAGAGTATCAGTATTTTCAGAATTTCCAGCAGCCTTGTCAGAATTTCCAGCAACCTTATCAACAATTCCAAAATTTTCAGCAAAATTTTCAAACATTCCAGCCTGATCAGAATTTTCAGCAACCAAATTATCAATTTCAACAGCCCTATTCAGATTTGCAGCAGTACCAAACTTTCAATCAGCCATCACAGCAGTTTCAACCACAATTTCAGAGTTTTCAGCAAGGGTACAATCCAAATTTTCAACAAAATTTCCTACCATTTCAGCAGTTTCAGCAAAATTTCCAAGATTTCCAACAACCATAGCAAGGTTTTCATCCTTTTAATCAAAGCTTTCAGCCACAAAATCTAGGATTTCAGCCCACTCAGTTTCAATCTTCACCATAACCATTTACACTTCAAAATCAGAATTTTCAAGCCTATAATTTTCAGCAAGTTCAACCATCCTTTCAGCCTAATTATCAGCCATTTCAACAGTTTAATCAACCCATTCAACCATTTGAGCAGCACCAACAGCTCCAATTTCAGAATTCACAGCCAACTCTTGGTCTTCAGCATCCTTATGCTACATTTCAAGACCAACAGGAGTTCCACACCAATCAATGAGCCTTTGAGAATCCTAATGAGAATGAAGCTCAACTACAAAGGGTAGAAGAAATGTTTCAACAACAACAAAAGCAACAAAGGCTTCAAAACATTGGAAGACAAATTGAACAATTAGTTCATCAAATGGAACAATGGCAAGCACAAGGATCATGACAATTACCTTCTCAAGCCACTTTTAATTCTGAGGGGCATGGAGAGGATCCTCCTAGCATTAGCAGGGATATTTCAGATGAAGTTGTTGAGGCAGAGTTTATCGCTGATGATGTTTCACTTGACATAGTAGGAGGAGATTTTAGCTCAGATAAGGTTGAAGATGCATTAGAGACAGAGGCATTGGAGGAGATTGATAGCAGAGCTTATTATAGTGTTGAATTCAATTCTGAAACTTTACAGGATCATTCTATACTTTTATTTGGTGATGATAGTGTTATTGATGGTCCTAATTTTGCTAATATTGTTGTGGCAGATACTACTAAAGGTGCATGCATAGGAGATGATTCCATCAGTGTAGGGATTGCACAGAGCCCCAGGGACCACCACCATTAACTGATACATTAGAAGATTCAGAGGATAAGCCAGAATGTGTAGGGACTTGCATGGTGGAAGCAAGAACCCAAGAATCACTTGCTTCAGTTAAGTGTCCACCAGAACCTGAACCTGAAGTGGAGCTTGTACTTGACCAGGAGGGGAACACAGTTACATCTACTCTTGTAGAACCTCCAGGTATCCTTCAGCATGATCAGGTAAGTATTCCTCTTATGTCTTTGGAAAAATCAATGGAGGTACCTCAAACTGATTTTATTGTTTGTGATACACTTATGGATACATCTTTTGTAGCATTTGATTGTGAAAATTCAATTGAGGTACCTAGTGTTGAATTTGTTGAATGTGAGGCATGTTGTGATACATCTCATGTAAATGTTGATTGCGAAAAAATTTTAGAAGTGCCTAAAATTGATGTTGTTTGTTGTGATGAATCTCTTGGTACATTTTGTGCTGAAATTGATTGTGAAAAACTCATGGAGGTACCCATGGTTGATTTTGTTGGTTGTGATGCATGTCTTGCTACATCTTATTTAGAAATTGATTGTGAAAATTCCATTGAGGTACCTAGTGTTGATGTTATTTGTTCTGATGAATTATTGGACACATCTTATGCAGATATTAACGGTGAAAAACTAATAGAGGTACCCAAGATAGATTTCATTGGATTTGATGCATACCTCGATTCTTTTTATATAGAGATTGATGGTATCACACTTCTTTCTTACCCTTCACGCTTGAGTGAGGTATTACATGGTTTTACAGGGTCCCGAAGGCTTTTGGAGTGGGTGCTCCATCAGAACAGACTCCAACCTCCTGGAAGGACTTCTAAAAAGCATTAAGAGGGAGGAGTTGCTCTTATTTCGACTAGTAGCACCTCACCTCTTAAGTGGGTTCTGAACCATAATTGTCTCCGACCACTATAAGGGAGAAATATGTCCACTACGAGATTGATCACATGAGGATAATTCTCCCAAGATGGATGCTACGTGCCCTTTATCCTATTTGAAGGGGAGTTATTTCTTCTTACCCTCTTATTTCATTGTGAATATCATTTTCATATTTACAAGTAGTAATCTTTCTTTTCAAATGAGTTCTTGTTAATAAATGTTTGCGTAGAGTAGAATGCTTAAAAGTCATTGTAGATATCATGTTCGTCATTAGGCATCTTATTTCTTACATGACTAGGAATAAATGTATCCATCTAGATTTTCTTATATCGTTTTAGAGTCCTTTGAAAGTAAATTAATTTTGGTTGTCAAAACTTAGGATTTAAGCCATTGGATGAAAATTCTTGGTTGCTTGAGTACTTCTTAGTATTGGATTCTAAATTGATGAATTGAGATGAATTCTTTTTACCTAGTGAGGAATTGGCCAAATTTTTGTGATACACACATGTGATTGTACTCTAGAACTTGCTTCGGTTCTTTCAAAGCTATATTTCTATGAGTGGACCACATTTATAGAGGTAAATCACTTTGTTTCTTTTCTTATATCGTTTTTGCAATTTCTTTGTTGATACACTCTTATTCCATATTTCCTTTCCCTCTTTTTCATGTTCATAATAATATTTTGTATAGACTTGGATACCTTAATGTTTCTTAATGTTAGTTTGCCCGAGACGGACAAAAGTTTAAGTGTGGGGGAGGATGCAAGCATACTATCATTAGAAGCAAAAAGATGCCAAGTGAAAAAAAAAGTGTGAGCTGTTTAAAAAAAAAGGAAAAAAAGAAAAAAAGAAAAAAAAACTGGAAAATAATTGGCACACTGAATTTTCGTAGTTCTTCAATTCCTACACCACCACAACCATGATACATGCAAGATAACTCAAAAGAAATGGGCAAAGTGCATTGGGATACATTTTTGAGTGTCCAAGTCTTCCACTTTCCCTAACTTTTTCCATATTTTCTTATCATGCTATATTTCTTCTCTATGTTTCCTTCTCATATTATTTTCTTTGCTTTGCCATATCTTTTTGTCATAACATATTCTTTATTTTCTTTATCGTGAGTCATAAGTATCAAGTCTCCCGATTTTCTATTTCATCTCTATCATTGGATATATCTTCTTTAACTTGTTTGAATAAGCTTTTGTAGGTGTGGATCCAATTCATGAATAATGGTGGAGAGTAGATAATTAGCAAGCATATAGTAGTGCAAGAACCATGGTTGTGTTGGAGAGAGCTCCACTTTTCATCAAAAATGTAGAACTTAGGAAGAGAGCCACTTTAGAACTTCCCTTGCAAGGATTTTGTAAAATTCATCGCAATGAGTCATGATGGATGAAGTATGCAAAGTTGTTGATTTAAGGACAAATATCAAGTCCATTGAGTTTAGATTTTTGAGAATTGATAACCCTAGGTAATTTTCTTTCAATTGTTTCTAACTATGATTGAGAATAATCTAGGGGGATACATCCTTAGTTTACTAGTTGACTTATGCGAGATGCCCAAGAATAAGTGTGGGGGAGTTGATAACCATCATTTTATTGATTGTTTTAGGCTCTAAAATTCATGTTTAATCCACATTTTATATGCTTAAGTTTGCAATTGTATTAGGTTTCATGTATTTCTCCTATTTTGGCTTTTAATTCAAATCTTTGTATATTTGGGATATTTTTTGGCACTAAATTTGAATATCATTTTGTAGGCTTCAATTGATCATGGACCTAGATCAAATCGGGTCAGACTTGAGTCAGCATTGCATCCAGATCAAAGGGATTAAGCATCGGATCAATAGGAGCCGTCCATTCCAGAGAACGGCTAGATCTGAGCCATCGGTCAACTTCTGGTCAATCCAAGTTCAAGATAGAGTCAATCATGACCATAGATCAAGATCTGAAAATTTCAGCCAAATCAGAAGTAATCTGACCGTTGGATCGAGCTCAAGATGTTCTAGACCATCCATTCAAGAAAAGGGAAGATCTGGACCATCCGCCATTGATCTCGTTAATCCAAGCTGGTACAGGTAGATCAGGACCATTGATTGTGATATGTGGAGTTTGGCTCAGATCTGAAGAGATCCGACAGTTGGATGCAGTCAAATTGATCCCAGCCGTCCGTTGCTAAGGAATTAAAGATTAAACCCAAGTTTTGGGCTGAACCACTGAGCCAAACCCAACTTCTGAGCTGGACTGAACCGAAGCTGGCTTGGCTGACCGAACCCAAAGCTAGGGTTGAAGCCGGTTCATCAAAAGAGGGGAGAATCGCGCAGAGCAGATCAGCTAAGGGGTTCCCGACTCACTCCATCCGCTCCACCCTCACCGCCGGCGACTTCCTTGTTGGTGCAGAAAGCACCCAAGTCGAACCTGTATTTTGATAATGGAAAAAGGGTTCAAAAGTTAAGATATAATGTTTATCTAACATGTTACTCAAGTGTGTAGGAAAAGTCCTAGCGAAGGACTGCTAGGCACCTGGCGAAGGAATGCCAGGATACAAAGCCCTAGCGAAGGACTGCTAGGCACCTAGCGAAGGAATGCCAGGATACAAAGCCCTAGCGAAGGACTGCTAGGCACCTGGCGAAGGAATGTCAGGATATAAAGCCCTAGCGAAGGACTGTGAGGCACCTGCGAAGGAATGCCAGGATACAAAGACCTAGCGAAGGACTGCTAGGCACCAGGTGAAGGACAGCTTGGTACTGAAGACCTGGCGAAGGACAGCTAGGCACCTAGCGAAGGATTGCTGGGCAAAAGTCCAACCGGAGGAGCCGGTTAGCATCAGGTAAATTCTCCCAAGAGGAGTAGGTGAGGACGCGTTCCCCGTCGAGGGAACAGTAGGCGTTGGTTCGACCTAGCGCTCCATTTTGGAGACCCAAAGTTAGAACCAAGACAGCGGAGGCTGTATAAACCTAATACTTAATGGCTTTATGTTGTTTTGGACTAACCCTGGATGCAGGACCGAAGGAACGTGTGTCTGCAGCACAGAATGCCCAAAGGAGAGAGGCAAGTGGCTGAGCAGGGCGCCCCCAGTGTTCCGGGCGCCCCTAAGGTCAATACAAAACGAGTGAAGCAAAGATGTGCTTCGGCAGCTTACTGGCGGGGCGCCCCCGTGCTCCCGGGCGCCCCAAGATAAAGCTAACGAAGTGGATCAACTCAAGCCAACGGATCGAGTCAACCCGGGCGCCCCCAGCGTCCCGGGCGCCCCCGTCAAAGCTCGATCCCGAGTTTGGAGGGATCAGTGCTGACCGAGAGGAACTTGGATCAGATGACACGTGGGGGGGGGGGGGGGCGCCCACGACGTTTCGGGCGACCCCAGGGGCTATAAAAGGGCCCTCGACCCCAAGGCTTCGAACAACAATTTCTTCCAACACATTCACGCTCTTTTGCTCCAGCGCTCTGTCCCAGAAACCTCCCGACACGAGATACAAACGCCGACGACGTCCCTCTGCTTCGAAAATACGATCTACTCCGGACGTCGGTAACTAAGAGTGGCTTTCTTTCAGTTTACTGTACTAATCTTGTAATCTATTTCTGTAAACTTTTTGCACATATAGAATTGCCCGTAGTAAACGGTCAACGACCATGGGCCTTGGAGTAGGAGCCGACCGCGACTCCGAACCAAGTAAAATCTTGGTGTTCGCGTGTGTTATTTTGTTTTTAATTATTTCCGCTGCTAATTCTCTTTTACGAATCCGAACGTTTAACGATATTCACCCCCCCCTCTATCGTTTCTCTCGATCCAACAAGTGGTATCAGAGCGGGGAAGCTCAAATTTGGAGTAACCACCGATTTGAGATTTTTTAGGATTTTACGAATTTTTTTTTGTTCAAAATTTTTCTCGTTAATCGAGGTTGGTGCAACACCCCTCGATAAATATTTTTCTTTTACTTCCCACACTACTAATCTAAGACCAAGTCTTGGGATATTTTCTTTCCTCTTAGTTTACTTTTTCAGATAAAATGGCCATGCAAGAAGGCTTCAACACCGCAAGACCACCTCTCTTCAGTGGAGAGGACTTCTCCTACTGGAAGAGCAGAATGGAGGTCCACCTGAAAACTCAGGTGGACATGTGGATAATCATCCAGTCCGGACTCGAGATTCCAAAGAATGCTGAAGGAGCACCTCAGACCTACACAGAGTGGGACACCGCTCAGAAACGGAAGATTGAAGCTGATGCAAAGGCGACCCAGACTCTCCAATGCGGCTTAACAAAAGAGGAGCTAAACCGGGTGGGTCCATTCAATAGTGCCAAGGAGCTATGGGGGAAACTGATCGAGCTGCACGAAGGAACTTCAGACACTCGGATCAGCAAGAGAGATCTCCTCCTGAACAAGCTGTATACGATCAAGATGAACGACAACGAAACAGCAGCTCAGCTCCACACCCGAATTCAAGAACTAATGAACGGACTACACACAATCGGTCACAAGGTAGAAAACTGTGACTTGATAAGGTACACTCTGAATGCTTTCCCGAGAAACACCTTGTGGGCATCTATGGTAGATGCATACAAGGTTTCAAGGGACCTTTCAAAAATTAAACTAGATGAACTGTTTTCAGAACTTGAATTGCATGAGCAGACTAACTGCACCCTGGTCGAGAAAGGTATTACCCTTATTGCAGGTAAAATTGGGAAGGTATCCAAGAAGAAATCTCAACCTGCACCCGAGTCTGACTCAGACTCAGACTTAGAAGACGAAGAAGGAGATCGACCTAAGCTAGTTCGACTGGCCCGGAACAACTACAAGGAATTGAAGAACTAAACCAACAGAAGGAAAGCCAGCCGAAGAAAGGATGAACCAGCTGAACCCTCAAATGAAAAGAACAAGCCCAACGTGACCTGTTACGAGTGCAAGAAGAAGGACCACTACAAGACCGAATGCCCCAACCTGAAGGAAACAAAGAAGACAAGGAAGAAGAAGACACTTCAAGCAACATGGGACGAGTCCTCCTCCTCAGAAGAAGAAGAGATCCCACAGTCGAACCTACTCGCACTAACCCCCTCAGAAGAAATCGAGACCGAGTCAGAATCGGAACAGGACGACGGCAGACTGACATTTTCAGAGGATGGCGAAATCAAGGTAAGTGGTTTTACTAGAAGTCAGTTAAATGAGTTAATTTCTTATCTTTCTCGAGATTTGGCGAAAGTTAAACTCCGAATCAAATCCCTCCGACAGGAAGTAAAACTCCTGAAAGAGGGAGCTGACTCTAGATCCTTAACTGAGAAGGTTCAAGAAGGAACCTCTACTCAAGTTGAAAAACTTGAGAAAGAGAACTCCTCCCTGAAACTCAGGTTAAGGACCTTAGATCAGCATTAGAACGATTCACTTCTGGTTCCAAGGGTCTTGACATGATTCTTGGAAAACAGAAATCGGTTCTAAATCAATCCGGACTAGGCTATAGAATCAAATCTAGACAAAGATCCTACTTTGCTGTAGTGAATCAGTCCAAACCTAAAGTTCAGGTATGGGTACCTAAACTGTACCTGAACAAACAAACTGGATCAAATCAGTATTAGATCCCCATGACAAGATTCACATCTTGCCAAACCATTATCGTGGCTTTAGTCCAGGGGGAGCCAAATTGAAAATAATATTTATTGTTAGATAAAATTCAATTCTTGTTTGCAATATGCATGATTGATTGTCTATTTAATTTCTGCAATTTGCCATGCTTAGACTTAGGAATGGTTAGTTTAAGGACTGAACCAACTTAACTGAAATTTGAATAACATAGTATTGGGTGGCGGTGAGATGATAGTACGTTAGGGAAACCAATTCTAATAAGGTCAAGTATTCGCTACTTGGTCTCTTTAGACTGGTGAAACTAGCCGAAGCTACCGATCCAAGACCCAAATTAGTTAGACCAGAATTTTTCGAAAAATAATTTTGAAAATGAAATTTCATTAAAAGGCTTTGTCAAGGAAAGGGTTGATGATCCAATAAGGCTACGGCCAAAGAAAGCCTAGTGCCTCGCCAAGACCTGGAAGCCAATTTTTGAAATTCAAATTATTCTTTATCAAATTCAAATCTAACACAAAATTTCAGTTAATTATAGATTCAAACATTATTTTTAAAATAAACTCAAATCAATTACTTTCAAAAACTAATTAGATTTTTTTAAATAAATCATAATTTTTCAAAATTCTATTTACCAAAACCTGTCTCACAAAACCCATAAGGCTAAAGTGATTGCTAACCCTAGATTGGGTGAGACAGACTAGGTTGTGAAAATCAATTTAAGCTATTCCTGATTCTAATTGGATCCAAATCAACAAAACTCTTTATGTGTAGGAACATAAAGATTTGGACCAATGGATGTTGGATAGCGGTTGCTCCAGACACATGACTGGAGATAAATTGAAATTCACCAAACTCAACTTCAAGAACCTAGGCTCAGTGGCATTTGGCAACAATGCTACACTCAAGGTAATTGGGACAGGTAATATTGAACTTAAATCTGTCTTTGTTATTAAGAAAGTCCTTTTGGTTGAAAATTTCAAATTTAACCTGTTTAGCATAAGTCAGTTATGTGATTCTGGTTATGTAGTTACCTTCAACAATTCTAACTGCCTAATTAGAAACTTGTAAGACTCAGAAATCATGCTTAAGGGCACTAGAAAAAATAATGTTTACACTATAAACCTACCCCTAGTACCTAAATGCATGTTAACTCAGTTAGAACAATCAAACCTCTGGCATAGGAGACTAGGTCACACTAACCTAAGAATTATTTCAAAAATCACCCAACTTGGCCTAATTAAAGGTATTCCTAAAATTAAAAATCATGAAAACTTAATATGTGAATCATGTAATCAAGGTAAAAAAACCAGGTCTAATCATAAACTTATCCAATCTGATCAAACTCATACCACACTTGAGCTCCTGCACCTTGACCTATTTGATTCACATGGAGCCAAGTCGATAAGCGGAAACCGATACTGCTTAGTAATAGTTGATGATTATTCTAGGTTTACCTGGGTTAGGTTTCTAAAGACCAAATGTAACACCCCAAAATTTCCCCCATATGAAATACTATGAATTCATGAAACATTTTTATGAAATGTTATGATGGGCTTGGTTTAATGGGCTTGATATGGATTAGTGCAAAATGTGATAAAAAGAAAGTGTAGAAAGGAGGAAGCAAGGATCGAACCTTGAACCTCCTAGTTGCACTAATCATGTCATAACCAACGCACCAAGCCATGTTTCATGTAGAGAGAATAAGAAACATGCTTGTTAAAGCTAGGGAAGTGAAGAGACATGTCTCTTCATGAGAAAAGTATAAATAAGAGAGGGAGAGGTTGGAATAACTTCTTCTCTTCTTCTTCCTCACTCTCCCCACCGAAACTCATCTTCTTCTCCCTTTCAATTTTTGAAAAAAAATACACCCTAGGGTTCTAACCCTAGGGAATTGGAAGGAAGAAGACCATCCAAAGATCTTGCCCTCTACTAGGGCCAAAGGTTCTAGGGACGTGCTAATAAGGAGAACACTCACCCTCCTTCAACCAAGGGTACTCTAAAGGTTTAGAGAAAGTGAAAGTCAAGCGAAAGAATGTAAGTATCCCCTCGCCTGCAGTGTAATAGTAGTGTGTGATTCTTTTGCTTTTGTGGTTTTCGAAAATGGGGGGGGGGGGTTTCCCCTTTGAAAGTTTCGGCCACCCCTTAAGGGGAGGCCTTGGTTACTCCTTGATACAAGAGAAGACCCCTTGAGACTTAGGGTATATATGTATGTGGATTTTCTTCATGATGTTATGAACAAAAACTAGGGTTTTACCCTTGTGTAAGTTTCGGCCAAGGCAAGGAATTTAGGGGTTTAAGAGTTGAATTTCTCTAGGATGTATTTTATGATTAGTGTATTATATGATAGTGTAGACAAGGTGTTTGTATAAATGTTTGATTACAAAAACCCAACTTTTTCCCTACCCTACAAGTTTCGGCCAACCCTAGAGGGATTAGGGTTTAGGGTTGCATAATTATCCTATGATGTAATCTATGTTTAATAAGTGGCATGATATGTATGTGAGATGTTTGTGTAAATGCTTGTACGAAGGTTGATTCAAAAACCCTAATTTCCCCTACCCTACACATTCGGCCAACACCCTAGAGTTAGGGTTTGCGAAGGTTAAAATACCTATAGGATATGCTTATGTTTGGGGATAATGATACGTATATGCATGTGATGTTTAAATGGAAGGTTTGATTTGAAAACTAAGTTTTCCCCTAGCATGATTTTCGGCCAAGGCATGATATATTAGGTTTGTGAAAGTTGATTACCCCATGATGTATGCTATGCTTAGTATGATACATGATGTATATATATATGATGTTTGTATGGGATGTTTGATGTCAAAAACCTAAGCTACCTCTACCCTTGACTTTCGGCCAAAACCTTAGGTTTAGGATTAAGAAGAACTCAATTAACTCATGAAGCATGCTACCACTTCCTATGACATGAATATGATTTATGTGACCAATCTTGTCATATATAAGTATGTGTATGTGGTTGAAATATGATGTATGTATGAGCATGTTAATATAGCCCATGGGGCACCCTTTATGAATTGCATGTGATGTGTATGATAAAATGCTTGAAAGGATACTCCACTAAGTATGGGATCAAGAGCACCCCTTATGTTGTCTGGTGTGTCCCTACGGGATCATGAGCACTCTTGAAGAGTGGTGTGTCCCTTAAGAGTGGATTGGAGTACTCCTTAGCATATATGTAAAAGTATGATAAGTATTTTACTTTAGAAGTTGTGTACCCGACTCGGAAGGGGGTCGTTAAACAAATCCGGGGTGCATGTTAACGTAAGGTCATGGCTCCGGTAGGACGGAAGGGTCCTGCTCTAATTGATTGGTGGCTCGCTACCCCAATTCATTAGGGAACGCGCGATAGGTAACGCGCGATATGTGGTACACAACTGGGCCCTATATGATATGGATGTATTTTTAAGTAATACCTTTATGGAATTGTTTTGAAAACATTCATTGAAAACATTTATTATATGTGAAGGGTATGCTTAAGGTACTTTATACTGCATGCTTAGAAACTTGGTTGTTTAGTATGCTTTGATGAACTCATGCTTATGATTTGTTATGTGTACATGTTGTATTCTTTCGTATGGATTTTGCGAGTAGGACAGGATCCTTACTAAGCATTTGTGCTTACTAGTTTATGTGTTGTCTTATGCTGCAGATAAGGGTAAGGAACACTTAAACTAAAGGAAGAGGCAGGAGGCTGAAGATGTGTGGGGTGGTGGCTCGGGAAAGAAAGATTCTTATATCTACTTTATTATGCTTATGTTATGCTCCTTGACAATGAATGTTAGTGATTAGGATTGATATTGCATGATGGTGATTACACTTGGAATTTTCATATACTTGATTTTGTTTGATTATATTATGGTTTGAAATAATATGTGAACCTATCATGTTATGGAATAACTCTTGATTAAAATATTTCAAATGATGTTCTAATGATTCAAGCATGATATTTAATTGACATGTACTGGCAAGTATGCTTAGCACTTGTAAATATCACTTGATAGTTTTAGACAAGCATGCTCAACACTTAGTCCTTGCCCTCTTACTTTTATTGTATGTCAAAATTTTATTATATGGATGAATGACTAGTACGTAACCCCGCCCCGAGAGTAGATATAAGGGCGGGCGTTACACCAAAGATGAAACCCTAAACATATTCAATGACTTTTGTAAGTTAATTGAAAACCAAAACAATACTAAAATTAAAAGACTTAGGAGTGACCACGGGGGAGAGTTTGAAAATCAACGGTTCAAGGAATTCTGTAAGGTAAATGGGTATATACACGAATTTTCGTGTCCTAGAACCCCCCAGCAAAATGGGATAGTTGAAAGGAAAAATAGAACCCTACAAGAAGCCGCTAGGGCTATGCTCAATGAATTTAACTTAGCTAACCAATATTGGGCAGAAGCAATTAGTACGGCTTGCTACATCCAAAATAGGGTCCTGATTAACAAGCGACACAACAAAACACCCTATGAATTATACTACCATAGACTTCTAAACCTACACTACCTAAGGGTCTTTGGGTGCAAAGTCCATATCCTAAACACCAAGGACTATCTAGGTATGTTCCAGTCTAAATCAACCCCAGGCATCTTCTTAGGATACTCAATAACAAGTAGAGCCTATAGGGTTTACAACAAACAAACTAAGAAAATTGAAGAAACAACTAATCTAATATTTGATGAAGAAATTAACTCAAAATATGACAATCCAAATATGGCTTCATCAAATACTAATCAAGAAGATCAACAAGTTGTTGAATCTTTAGTTGAACCCATAAACGAACTAACTATTGAACCAACTACTGAATCAAATCAACCAACTATTGAACCAATAATTGAATCAGCTCAAAGAATTGAATCAAATAGTGAACCAAACCGACCAGCCGGACCTGAGGCCGAACCAAGTTCTAGAAAAACCAAGAAACCCAGACTCAGTCACCCAACCGATCAAATTATGGGTGATCCAACTCTAGGAGTCAGAACTAGGTCGTCCTATAGAAACCTTAGTCAAATAGCATTGATCTCAAAAATAGAACCTAAGATTATAGAAGAAGCCTTACCTGATCCTGATTGGATCATAGCTATGCAAGAGGAGTTAGCCCAATTTGAGAGGAACCAAGTCTGGGAACTAGTACCTAAACCTGAAGGCAAATCCATTATTGACACTAAGTGGGTTTTTAGGAATAAGCTAAATGATCAAGGAGAAATAGTCAGAAATAAAGCCCGCTTAGTAGAGAAAGGATTCAGCCAAGTAGAAGGGTTAGATTACGACGAAACATATGCCCCAGTAGCAAGACTTGAGTCCATTAGGATGTTATTAGCCTTTGCATCCCATAAAGGATTCAAACTATATCAAATGGATGTAAAATCAGCCTTCCTAAATGGATTCATTAAGGAAGAAGTCTATGTAGGACAACCCCCTGGGTTTGAGGACTTAGAAAGACCTGACCACATTTACAAACTTACTAAAGCACTATATGGACTAAAACAAGCACCTAGGGCCTGGTATGAACGATTGTCAACTTACTTAATTTCTAAAGAATTTAAACAAGGACAAATTGACTCAACCTTATTTATTAAAACCCTAGGAAACGAAATCTTTATTGCCCAAATCTACGTTGATGACATAATCTTTGGGTCCACCTACTCTAATTTTCTAAAAGAATTCGTGAAAATAATGGAAAATGAGTTTGAAATGAGCTTAGTTGGAGAGCTCAACTTCTTCCTAGGATTACAAATTAAACAAACTAGAGATGGAAACTATGTCCATCAATCCAAATATGCTAAAGAATTAATAAAGAAATTTAAAATAGATAACTCTAAAAGCATAAGTACCCCTATGGCCACAAATGTAAAAATAGATAGTGACCTTGATGGTAAACCAGTAGACCTTAAACTCTATAGAAGTACGATAGGAAGCCTACTGTACCTTACAACAAGCAGACCTGATATCCTTTTTGCTGTAGGAATGTGTGCTAGATACCAAACCTGTGCTAAGGAAACACACTTAGCAGCCCTGAAAAGAATACGAAGATATGTTAAGGGCACCCTAAATTTAGGGATTTGGTATCCTATGACCTCAACCTTTGACTTGTCAGGATACACGGATTCTGATTACGTAGTTGTAAATTAGATAGAAAGAGCACAAGTGAAAGCTGCCAACTGTTAGGAAATAGTCTAGTAAGTTGGTGCAGCAGAAAACAACACTGTGTAGCTCTATCCACAACTGAAGCTGAGTATGTTGCCTTAGGAGAGTGTGTAGCACAACTTTTATGGATGATGCACACTCTTAAGGACTTCCAGCTCAACTACACCCAAACTCAGATTTTCATTGACAACATAAGCTCAATTAATCTAACTAAGCAAATTATGCAATTTAGCAATTTTTTGTCTGCAATTATACAATTTATCTTTTCAATATTGCTTTATTTTTTTGAGATATGACAAAGGGAGAGAGATAGAAAAGGAGAGAGAAACTTTAAAATTTTGTTTTTGTTTGTTTTGAAACTCATCAAAATTTTATCATTTGTTTTGAAACTTAAGTTTTTAAAAATTTTCCTTTTTATCATTTGTTTTGAAACTTAAGTTTTTAAAAATTTTCCTAAAAGTACTTAAACTTAAGCTTTCAAAATTTTCCTAAGTACTTAAACTTAAGCTTTCAAAATCAAAATTTTCCTAAGTACTTAAACTTAAGCTTTCAAAATTTTGCTAAGTACTTAAACTTAAGTTTTCAAAATTTTGCTAAATACTTAAACTTAAGCTTTCAAAATTTTCCAAAGTACTTGAAACTTAAGCTTTCAAAATTTCCCTAAGTACTTGAACTTAAGTTTTCAAAATTTCCCTAAGTGCTTGAAACTTAAGTTTTCAAAATTTCCCTAAGTACTTAAACTTAAGTTTTCAAAATTTTGCTAAGTACTTAAACCTAAGCTTTAAAAATTCTCCTAAGTACTTAAACTTAAGTTTTCAAATTTTCTAAGTATTTAAACTTAAGTTTGCAAAAAAATTTCTAAGTATTTAAACTTAAGTTCTCAAAAAAAAAATTTTCCAATGTGCACAATCAAAATTATTTTGGAAAAAATGTCCTCGAAGTTTTTGTTGAAAATTATTCTAAGTAAAATCCATCTTTAGACTTAGAAGTTAGTTTCAAAAACCCCATGAACTTTTGGAAAATCTAGGGGGAGATTCCTTTCAGGGGGAGGAAACAAAATTTCATTTTATATGTTCTGATTAACTTAACTTTTTGAACCAGGGTTGCCATAAATAAAAAAGGGGGAGATTGTTGGTGCAGAAAGCACCCAAGTCGAACCTGTATTTTGATAATGGTAAAAGAGTTCAAAAGTTAAGATATAATGTTTATCTAACATGTTACTCAAGTGTGCAGGAAAAGTCCTAGCGAAGGACTGCTAGGCACCTGGCGAAGAAATGTCAGGATACAAAGCCCTAGCGAAGGACTGCTAGGCACCCGACGAAGGAATGCCAGGATACAAAGCCCTAGTGAAGGACTGCTAGGCACCTGGGGTAGGAATGTCAGGATACAAAGCCCTAGCGAAGGGTTGCGAGGCACCTGGCGAAGGAATGGCAGGATACAAAGACCTAGCAAAGGACTGCTAGGCACCAGGTGAAGGACAGCTTCGTACTGAAGTCCTGGCAAAGGACAGCTAGGCACCTGGCGAAGGACTGCTGGGAAAAAGTACAACCGGAGGAGCCGGTTGGCATCAGGTAAATCCTCCCGAGAGGAGTAGGTGAGGACGCATTCCCCGTCGAGGGAACAGTAGGCGTCGGTTCGACCTAGGGCTCCATTTTGGAGACCCAAAGTCAGAACCAAGACAGCGGAAGCTGTATAAACCTAATACTTAATGGCTTTATGTTGTTTTGGACTAACCCTGGATGCAGGACCGAAGGAACGTGTGTCTGCAGCTTAGAATGCCCAAAGGAGAGAGGCAAGTGGTTGAGTAGGGCGCCCCCAGGTCAATACAAAATGAGTGAAGCAAAGATGTGCTTCGGCAGCTTACTGGGCGGGGTGCCCCCGTGCTCCCGGGCGCCCCCATGCTCCCAGGCGCCCCGGATGGTCCGGGTAGCCCGAGCTAAAGCTAACAAAGTGGATTAACTCAAGCCAGCGAGAAGCCAGCGGATCAAGTCAACCCGGGTGCCCCCAGCGTCCCGGGCGCCCCCGTCAAAGCTCGATCCCAAGTTTGGAGGGATCAGAGTTGACCGAGAGGAACTCGGATCAGATGACACGTGGGGGGGGGGGGCGTCCCCGATGTTCCGGGCGCCCCCGGGGGCTATAAAAAGGCCCTCGACCCTAAGGCTTCGAACAAAAATTTCTTCCAACACATTCACGCTCTTCTGCTCCAGCGCTCTGTCCCGGAAACCTCCCGACTCGAGATACAAGTGCCGACGACATCCCTCTGCTTCGAAAATACGATCTACTCCAGACGTCGGTAACTAAGACCAGCTTTCTTTCAGTTCACTGTACTAATCTTGTAATCTATTTCTGTAAACTTTTTGCGCATATAGAATTGCCCGTAGTAAAAAGTCAACGACCGTGGGCCTTGGAGTAGGAGCCGACCGCGACTCCGAACCAAGTAAAATCTTGGTGTTCGCATGTGTTATTTTGTTTTTAGTTATTTCCGCTGCTAATTCTCTTTTACGAATTCGAACGTTTAACGATATTCACCCCCCCCTCTATCGTTTCTCTCGATCCAACATTCCTCTCCATCTTCATCGCCGTCGGATGGACCATTGACGGGCCCAAATATACTAATTAAAGTTGTCACGAATGTGGGCCTCAAATTTAGAATTTATAAATGAAAGATGGAAACCCTTTTACAATCAAAAGAATGAAAATGTAATATAGGGGCCACAGGTCGTATTTTTCTCGGGGATAGTTGTCTAGTTTGATTCAAACTTGTGTTTATGTATCGTTTTTGTTTTTGGGTTTCAAATAAGTGATTGAATTTGGATAGCAATTATGAATGAAAATGGAAAGGAAAATTAAGGAAAGTGATCAATGGAACTAAGCAAGAGATGGCACTTGATACTTCCACCAATGGAAATCGAGTCAAGCTATAAAATTTAACCGAAATTTGGAAAGCAAGCTTAAATGCAAGTGCACAGTAACTCTGATGGAAAGAAATCGAAAGTGTGATGGAAGTTATCTGAAACAAATCAAGCCCAAAGCAATTTCTATTTATGCCTTTAGGAAATTAAACAAGCTACACATGTTAACTCTAACTAACTACAATTTTTGAAACCACAACTTATTGATTCCAACTCAATCAGATGCCACAAATGACAAGTTAAATTCAGAGTCAATTAGATCCAAAGCATATGGCACACAACTGAGAATTGAAACTGAAATCAGATTTAAGAAGAGAAATAGAATTCGGAAATGGAAAGTGCAGAAATTGAAACTTGGTTTTCAGATTTTTCAGCAGTCCCTCATAAAAATATTGAATCAATAATTGCTCACTGATTTGATGCTGGAGGCAACTAGAACACAACTTGTTAAATCTTTCCCAGTAATCATACAATGTTTCACCAACCACTTGCTGAATCCCACAGATACTTTTTCTGATTATAGCTGTCCTTGAGGCTGGGAAGTACTTTTCTAAAAATGCTTTCTTCATGGAGATCCAACTAGACACATGCCCTGTAGGCAGATAATAGAACCAGTCCTTGGCTGCTCCTGTCAATGTGAAGGGGAAAGCTCTCAGCTTGATGTCTTCTTCAGAAATGCCCTGAGGCTTCATAGTAGAGCACACCACATGGAATTCGTGCAAGTGTCTATTTGGATCCTCCCCAGATAAACCCTGAAACTTCGGCAGCAAATTTATAAGTCCCGATCTTAACTCAAAACTTTCCCCCAGCTCTGGATAGGCTATGCTGGAGTACTGAAATGCAGCGTCAGGTGCTGCAAGCTCCTTCATGCTTCTCTGGTGGTCTGCCATGTCTCTGCCTGAGTGAGTAAAATTAGTCTGAGTGGGAGGAATATCTGTAGTCTCAGTAAGAATGGCCTGACTCCTCCTGGCTCTGAAAGTCCTCTCAATCTCAGGATCAAAATCTTCTAATTCAGCACCTAGAGACCTGGTCATAAAAACAAAACAAATCGCAGTAAAAGTGGATAAAAAGATAAATCAAATAAAATCAAATCAAAAGATATAGCAATAAGCACAGAAACAAATCAAGAATGATATGAAATAAGTGCGCAAGCTAAAATCAAACAAGTCAACTAACAAATTCCCCGGCAACGGCGCCAAAAATTTGACGGGCCCAAATATACTAATTAAAGTTGTCACGAATGTGGGCCTCAAATTTAGAATTTATAAATAAAAGCTGGAAACTCTTTTACAATCAAAAGAATGAAAATGTAATATAGGGGCCACAGGTCGTATTTTTCTCGGGGATAGTTGTCTAGTTTGATTCAAACTTGTGTTTATGTATCGTTTTTGTTTTTGGGTTTCAAATAAGTGATTGAATTTGGATAGCAATTGTGAATGAAAATGGAAAGGAAAATTAAGGAAAGTGAACAATGGAACTAAGCAAGAGATGGCACTTGATACTTCCACCAATGGAAATCGAGTCAAGCTGTAAAATTTAACCGAAATTTGGAAAGCAAGCTTAAATGCAAGTGCACAGTAACTCTGATGGAAAGAAATCGAAAGTGTGATGGAAGTTATCTGAATCAAATCAAGCCCAAAGCAATTGCTATTTATGCCTTTAGGAAATTAAACAAGCTACACATGTTAACTCCAACTAACTACAATTTTTGAAACCACAACTTATTGATTCCAACTCAATCAGATGCCACAAATGACAAGTTAAATTCAGAGTCAATTAGATCCAAAGCATATGGCACACAACTGAGAATTGAAACTGAAATCAGATTTAAGAAGAGAAATAGAATTCGGAAATGGAAAGTGCAGAAATTGAAACTTGGTTTTCAGATTTTTCAACACAAGGTTTGGGCTCAAAACACAAACCAACTCAGCTTGATACACTGATCGAAAAACCAGATGAACTAAGCCAAAATGTCTTGTGTTTACCCAACCAGAATTCTCCAACAGCAGCTGGAAAAATGTAGAACAGAATTTGGTTTGGCAGAAATAAAATGGCAAGAAATGAAAGTGGCACGCAAGGAATCGAATTGCTACCTAGCTTAATTTGAGTGCTATTTAAACTAAATAACCTATCTATCTAATGCTAGAGCAAGGATCGACAACTAAGAAACTCAGAAACAACTTAGAAAATAAGAAATCAGAGACAACTCAGAAACTGAATGGAATTTTCAGAAATCTTTGGCACGCAAGCTGTATGGTTGGCACGCAAGAATTTAAGCTGAAACAAACTAAAATTTAACTAAGTTGATCACTAAACAAGCTCCTATATTACTCTACTTGCAGAATTGAAGCTAAACTACAGCTAAGAACTCAAGAATCGAAAATCATAGCAGCTGAACAAGAATTCAGAACAGAACAGTGCAAGAATCGAAAATTACAGCTAAAGAACTAAAATTAACTAGCTAAACTAATCCTCAACTCCTTCCTCAGCTCAAGGACTTCTTGGTTGTCAATCAAGAGCCGGCTTCGAACCCCTAGGCTCGGCAAATCAGTAGAAATCCATTTCTGAAGTTGATTCTGCCACAAATCTGCACTTGCTGGAAATTTTGATCCGATTCACTCTTTCTCAGATGGATGAGCTGCGATGTTGATTTGGGGAGCTTCAGAGGCCACTTGAGAACCCCTACAAGTGGTTCTGAAACTTGGAAATGGATTGTGGAAGAGAAACCAATGATCGGACTGAGGAACTGCCGAAACCCTCAAGCACTCCCTGTTCCGGCACAAATGGACAGAATTCTTCAAGGAATTGATCTCCAGAGACTCAGAACTCGATCTGGAATGGTAGATGAGGTGGTCACGCCTTCATGGAAACAAAAATTTCGAAGAAAGATGAAGAGATGATGAAGAACGGCGAAGAACAGTGGAAGCTGGCTGAAGACGCGACAAAGGTTTCGGCTGTGGAAAATTTCCTTAAGTATTAACCAATGGACGGCTCAGATCGATTTGCTTCAATCCAACGGCTGATCTTGGTCTGATTTAAGCCAAACTTTGATGATGATGATCTGGGGTCAGGATCTGCCTCGTGGTAGCTCGGATCCTCCAGATTTTCAACGGATGGTCCAGATCACGCTAATCTTTGAATGGATGATCTATAGCCCTCCAAGCTTGATCCAACAGTTGATCTTGCTCTGATTGGGATGAAATCTTCAGATCTTGATCAGGGTGCTTAATCAACCCTAGCCCTAGCTCGGATTGCTTCAGATCATCCCGGATGGCTCAGATCTAGCCGCTTTTGAATCGAACGGCCCAGATTTAATCGTAATCTTGATAATCTGATCCGGGTCACTTCCGACTCGAGTTTGACCCAATATGCTCTAGGTCCAGGAACCTTTCATGCCTACAAAAATAAATCAAGAATTTAGTGGCCAATTAACTCAAATATGTGTAATTTTACATTTAAGTCCAAAATATGAATAAATTCTAAAACCTAGGCAATTTCACAATTTTGGCAATAAAAACATAGATCAAACAGGGATTTAAGCAACTCAAATGATCAATAAAATGGAATCTATCAACTCCCCCACATTTAGCCTTGAGCGTCTCGCGAAAACAGTAAATATGTATCCCCTAGATTTACTTAAGCATAATTAGAAGCAATTGAAAAGAAATTACCTAGGGTTGCCAATTCTCATAAATCTAAGCTCTATGGATTACTATCTTGTCCTTAAATCAACAACTTGGCCTTTTCATCTATCATGAGTCATTGAGATGAGTCTAAATCACTAGCCTTTCAAGGAAAATAGTGGTGGCTCTCTCCTTAAATTCTAAGTTGATGATGGAAGTGGAGCTCACTCAAACACACATGCTTCTTGCACTACCATAGGCTTGCTTATTATCTACTCTCTACCATTTATCATGATTAGGATCAACATCTATAGAAACAATTGAAAAGCATAGAATATGGTAAGGAGTGAAATAAAAGCTAAGGACATGGAAAAATTGGTAAAGTGGAAGACTTGAGTGCTTGAGGATGTTTCCAATGCTCTTTGCTTTCCATACAGTCCTCTAATGATCTCCAAAAGTGTTGTGAAGTCAAACTTGAGTAATTGCCTTTTATTTGGATGAAAAACCTTGCCTTGACCTCTTGTGCCAATTTTTGTCTATTCGTGCCAACTTTGTTTCCCTTTTCTCATTCTTCTTTCTCATCTTTCTCTTCGGCTCAGATTTGTATCAAAGAACATGAGATATCAAGTAGAGTAGAACATCAACATACCATTTTCACTAAATAACCCTTGCAACTCACTCTTGATTCACCTCCTTCAATTTGGCACATTTCAATCTCAATTTGTTTCTTTCTCTGCGAATTCTGTGTCCATTTAGCACTGCATTGAGACCTTCAATTGTTATCAACTTTGCAGCAACCACATTGGTTTCAAATCGATTTCTGCATTTCAATTTTTCTGCACTCTATTTTCGGCACAAATGCAGAATTCACTTCAGCTTGGCCTTCATACAAATCTGATGCATTCATGAACTTAATTCCCTGATTCATAGCTTGGAAAAACAACTTAAGCTTCATCTTGATACAACCTGCACAGATTCTTGTTCTTTCTTTCCCACAGCTGCAAACATAAATGTTTCAGCTCTCCATCAGAATTTAAGTTAATACACTGAACTGCCTTAGCTTCACCCTTGGCTGATTTCATCAGTAGCTTAAAATCTGCTCCCAATAGATCGATTTAGGACAGGACCAACTCAGTTTGAAGGCAAGTTACAGTCCTCCCTTGCTTCAATTCAGATTTTTATCAGCTTCTATTCCAGCACTAGTTTCTTTTGGCTGCAATTTCGTGCCAATTTAAGTTTTGTCACAACTTTTTCTTCCTTGATTTCAGACTGCTTCAGATTCTAACTCCTTTACAGCTTCAGTTTAGCTACAATTCAGATTCTCCCAATGCCTTTCTAATTTTTAACTTCCTCATTCTTGATCCAAGCCACTTTCAACTCAAGTTTATCTTCACTGAATTTTTTTCCTTTTGCTTTGGCACAAATTCTGGCTTGCGTGCCAATCTTCTAAGTTTAATCAAGAGTCAAGAGCTCCACTTGCTTCAATTCGAACCCTTCAATTCAGCTTGAAAATGTTCCACTCACCAATTCAAATCAGCTCAGAATCCAAATTCAGCCCCTTTCCTTAACTGCTATTCCATTTCTTCCTCTTCAGCAGCTTCTAACATCCCGGTTTCAATCTCAGATCCGAAATTGAATGTGCACCTTCAACTTCAGATACAATTTGCACTTAATATCTTGCTTAGCAGCTTCCCATTTCTCAGATTATAAGCTTATAATGCATCTCAGCTCAGATTTGGCAGTTTCAGCAGATTTTCAGTCTTCACTCAGCTTCATTTCCATTTTTCAATTCAGCTTACATTCACACTTTGCTTGTATCACTCAATAGCTCACATATTGAGCACTCGGCAGCAGGAATTGGGATGCAATTCAGATTTTTATTTTGCAGTATCAGCAATGTTTTTCAGCTCAATTCAGACCTTAAGCTTCATCAGATTGCAGGCTAAACGAAACTGTCTTCATTGCATTTAAACAGCACCATTCTTGCATTCAGTTTTCACCATTTCAGTAGCTCCAACTCAACCTCTACAGATGACAAATGCGTTAGTTTCAGCTTAGCAGATTTGTCACTGATTTTCATATCACAGATTTTTCCAACTTGGTGGCTCTAAGTTTTTCTCAGCTTGTAACTCAGCTTCTTTCAGCCTTTTTCAGATATCTTCAACTAGAATTAAGATTCCAGCACTCAGCAAACATCAGATTCAATTCAGCTTCAGATTTTATAGCTTGCAGTTTGCGTGCCATATTCAGATTTTGGCACTCATTTGGCATGTTCTTCCTTGATTTCAGACATGCTTCAGATTTTAGATCCATTACAGCTTCAATTCAGCTACAATTCAGATTTACTTCAGATTGTACAACTGCCCAGATTTTTCTTTCCTTCCTTTGATTTTGGCACTCTATATCAGCTTCAATTCAGAATTCAGATTACTCTTAGATTCCAGCACTTGAAGTCAGCTTGTTCCAGCTTTTCTCAGATTTTCTCAGCTGTAATCCAGCTTCTAGCTGAATGGCAGAGTAGTTTCATTTCACTTTTTCCACTTTGGTACGAAATTTCTGCTTAGTTCTCTGCATCCACTGCAGATTCCTTGCAGCGAATGGGAAGTAAAATTCCAGCACTGAAATTTTCAGTTCTGTCCATTGTGAAGTAGTGCTGAATTTTTCAATGAGTGTATTCAAACTTGGCACAGCAGTTTGTATCAATCCAGCAACTCAAAATGGAAACATCTCAGCTTCAATTCCAACTTCATTAGCCTCCAAATTCCATTTTTGTGCAGCTTTGTTTAGCCTCGGATCAGCTCAGTTTGCATTTAGAAGGTATCGAGTGGTATTCCATTCCATTTTAAAACCTTGGCATAGGATTTGGCTTCAATTTGATGGTTGCATGCCACTTAGACCTTGGCACAAACATTTCTTGGATCTCCAAATTGTAATCAAGAATCTAGATGCCCTCCATTTGCTTCCATCCTTTTGCTCATTTTTGACACCAAACATCACTCAAACTCATCTTTGGCAAAAAAAAATTTTTTTTTCTTTTTTTTTTCGAGTTGAACTGCATCATTGATGAAAATTGCTTCCAAATCACCAATCACTCCCCCACACTTAATTCTTTGTCCGTCTCGGGCAAAATAGCATCAAGAAAAACATCCCAAGCAAACAAATCCATAGAAGAATTAGGGTTAAGATTAGCAATAAGGAAAGACAATTAGAATAGAATAGACAAATAGATGTAGAAAGGTGAATAGAATGATTTTCCCTATAGATGTGATCCAACCATTGAAATATGATTTTGAAAGAATATAAGCAAGTTCTAGAGCACAATAACATATGTGTATCACAAAATAAGGCTAATCTCACTAGGTAAAAATAATCTATCTCAAATCCTCAATTAAGAATCCAAAGCAAAATCGTACTCAAGCATCAAAGATTTCATCCATGAACTCAAACCCTAAGTTTTGACAACCGAATTTAATTTATTTTCCAAAAGACTCTAAAATGCTATTGAGATAACCTAAGGGATACATTTATTTCTAATCATGCAATAAAAAGTGCTAGAATGAAATACATGGTAATTACAATGATTTTATTCATGTCATGTTACTCTACTCACTTATTTATTAACAAGAACTCATTTTTTTTAAGAGTGAAAACATGCAATAAAGGAAAAGGCAACAAAAATCAAACTCCCTTTTATTTCTGGCGGTCGGAGTCTGTCAAGAAATAGCCTCCACCGTGGTAGTGGAGGAGTCAGGGTGTGCGAAAGAGCTTCTTCCATTTGTTCCACTTCACTGTGCATCGCTCCCCCACACTTGGATTTAACTGCAACTTGTTCAGGTGGACGAAGATTATTTAAATACAAGACCCATGTAAGAGGTAGAGTGTTTTGAATTAAAGTAAAATCTACTCCCTCTTTATTCTTTGTGGGACTCATTTCAGGAGGTTTCATTTTGTTCAAATGAAGCTCCCACTCCAGCACTCTTCTGGACCCTGCAAAACAATGTACTACCCCTCTAGAGCGTGCAAGTACGAAGGAAATAAAATAATATCAGTTTTTGCATATAATTTATCCAAAAATGAATCACATCCAATAAAATCAAGTTTAGGCATCTCAAAGAATTTTTTACAATGAATATTTACCCAAGATGCATCAAGACACTTATCATAATCAATGAAATCTATTTTGGATGTTCCAATGAAATTTTCCCAATTATTCCCCACGCATGACAAATCAAGAAATGTATCGCAGCCAATAAAATCAACTTTTGGTGCCCCTCTTGATGCATCCAAAAAAATAAAAGAAATACTTACCTGATCACGCTGAAAAATACCTGGAGGTTCCACAATGATAGATGTGTCCATAGCTCCCTCCTAGTCAAGTATAGAGTCCGTATCAGGTTCAAGTTCTAATAGGCGCTCAACTGGTATAAGTGATCCTTGGGGCTCTGTGCAATCCCCTACACTTTGAATCTCAACAGAAATAGGTGATCCTTGGGGCTCTGTGCAATCCCCTACACCTAGAATAATCTCTCCAGCTGTAAATGTGTCTGAAATGTCTTCTGAAAATTCCTCAGTCTCAGCAGTAAATACTCTCTCAGCCTCCTCTGAATGAATAGCTTCTCTAGAAAAATCCTCTAGAAATCCCTCAGCCTCTATCTCTGTCTGTTCCAGCTTCTCAATAAGATCCATGCTCCTGATGGAGTGATCCTCTCTCGGTTGCTTCATAGCATCGAAAAGGCTAAACTGAATAACCATATCTCCAATCTCCATAGAAAGTGTACCGGCATATACATCGATTTTTGTTCTAGCCATCTTCAGAAACGGTCTGCCTAAAATCAATGGAGAACGGTGTGCCAGATAATCTCCCTCCATATCCAAAATATAGAAATCAGCTGGAAATATCAGCTCCTTTACCTTCACCAAAACATCTTCAATCATACCTGCTGGGCGTGTCTGGCTCCTGTCTGCTAGCTGTATCATCACGCCAGTGGGCTGTAAAGGGCCTATGCCGAGCATCTGAAAGACTGACCTGGGCATCACATTTATAGAAGCTCCTAAATCTAACATAGCATCGTGAAATATGGTGCTCCCAATCTCACAAGAAATAGTAAACATCCCAGGGTCTTCACATTTCTGAGGTAGGGCATGGATGAGCGAAGAAACATTTTTCCCAATGCTGACCAATTCATTTTCCTTAAGCTTCCTCTTGTTAACACAAAGATCCTTCAAAAACTTAGCATACTTTGGAATTCTTTTGATCATGGTCAACAAAGGTATATTGATCTCCACTTTGCTGAAAAGCTCCACTAGTTCATTAAATTCCTTAGCCTTCTCCTTCTCCCCTTGTCTTTTGGTTGGAGTTCTCCCCTGTGGAAAAGGCAACGGAACCCTAAAATCATCAACTTTGGCCGGAAGTGGAGAGGCTGAATTCTACTGTGCTGTCCCTTGCGTAGTGGCTGCTGTCCCTTGCGTCTCGGCACTGATTTCTTCTCCGTTTGCCACCAAATTTGGAGGGTTGCTTGAGGACTGAGTTGGAACGGCTAGGGTGGATCAGCTGATTTGAACTCATTCATTGTTGTTTTGGCCGAATTTGAGAAGCTGTCCGGTCTCCTGAAATTCTGCTCTTGACTCTTCGAGATGTGTGACCTTCCCACTCTCAAATATATAGCACTCACATTCCTTTGGATTAGGAACAGTTGGAAGGAAGTTGATTGATCCTTGAGCTTGATGTGATTGAGCCCTAGCAATTGACCCAATTGCCTTCAAGTTTTGAATATGTTGTTGTTGTTGTTGGAACTTTGTCCACTTCCATCATTGTTCTTGCTGATCATTCCTCCATTGATCTCCCATAACCTCCTTGATTAGAATAGTCCTGATTGACCTGAAAGATGAATGAGTGCTGAATTGTGAGTTGTTGATTCGGGAAACATGGGTTGGGCTGATAAGGACTGATGGGTGGATGGCTGATCAATCTGATATGCTGCATTTGTTGTCTTGTTCTGATTGGTGGAATTAGTGCGGCTAATTCTGCCTTACCTGATTAGGCTGTAACTGATTCTCTGTCTGTTCTGTTGGAGGGGTGGGGAGCACGTGCTGATAGGTTGCTGATGAGGCAAATGCCTGATGCTGAAAATGTTGAGAATTAGGCTGAAATGCCACACACACTTATCATTTGACTTGACTGCGGAGGTACTGAACGAATTTGAGCCTTTAATTTGACACTTACTCAACCTTCATTTGCTTAATGAGTGATGTGAGCTCCACCACTGCTTCCCTCATTTCTTTCTGTTCAGTAGGAACTACCTGAACTTCTCCCACTCCTCTGGTGGTCAAGGCTCTGCCTCCAAATTGTTGGGAATTCTCAGCCATATTAGATATTAACTCCCTAGCCTGCATTGGTGACTTGTTCACTAGGGCCCCTCCAGCTGCAGCATCTATCAGGACTCTATCCATCTGCAGCAGTCCCTCATAAAAATATTGAATCAATAATTGCTCACTGATTTGATGCTGGGGGCAACTAGAACACAACTTGTTAAATCTTTCCCAGTAATCATACAATGTTTCACCAACCACTTGCTGAATCCCACAGATACTTTTTCTGATTATAGCTGTCCTTGAGGGTGGGAAGTACTTTTCTAAAAATGCTTTCTTCATGGAGATCCAACTAGACACATGCCCTGTAGGCAGATAATAGAACCAGTCCTTGGCTGCTCCTGTCAATGTGAAGGGGAAAGCTCTCAGCTTGATGTCTTCTTCAGAAATGCCCTGAGGCTTCATAGTAGAGCACACCACATGAAATTCGTGCAAGTGTCTGTTTGGATCCTCCCCAGATAAACCCTGAAACTTCGGCAGCAAATTTATAAGTCCCGATCTTAACTCAAAACTTTCCCCCAGCTCTGGATAGGCTATGCTGGAGTACTGAAATGCAGCGTCAAGTGCTGCAAGCTCCTTCATGCTTCTCTGGTGGTCTGCCATGTCTCTGCCTGAGTGAGTAAAAATAGTCTGAGTGGGAGGAATATCTGTAGTCTCAGCAAGAATGGCCTGACTCCTCCTGGCTCTGAAAGTCCTCTCAATCTCAGGATCGAAATCTTCTAATTCAGCACCTAGAGACCTGGTCATAAAAACAAAATAAATCGCAGTAAAAGTGGATAAAAAGATAAATCAAATAAAATCAAATCAAAAGATATAGCAATAAGCACAGAAACAAATCAAGAATGATATGAAATAAGTGCGCAAGCTAAAATCAAACAAGTCAACTAACAAATTCCCCGGCAACGGCGCCAAAAATTTGACGGGCCCAAAATATACTGTCACGAATGTGGGTCCATCAAATTTAAATATCAATGAATTGCTGGAAACCCTTTTACAATCAAAAGAATGAAAATGTAATATAGGGGCCACAGGTCGTATTTTTCTCGGGGATAGTTGTCTAGTTTGATTCAAACTTGTGTTTATGTATCGTTTTTGTTTTTGGGTTTCAAATAAGTGATTGAATTTGGATAGCAATTGTGAATGAAAATGGAAAGGAAAATTAAGGAAAGTGAACAATGGAACTAAGCAAGAGATGGCACTTGATACTTCCACCAATGGAAATCGAGTCAAGCTATAAAATTTAACCGAAATTTGGAAAGCAAGCTTAAATGCAAGTGCACAGTAACTCTGATGGAAAGAAATCGAAAGTGTGATGGAAGTTATCTGAAACAAATCAAGCCCAAAGCAATTGCTATTTATGCCTTTAGGAAATTAAACAAGCTACACATGTTAACTCCAACTAACTACAATTTTTGAAACCACAACTTATTGATTCCAACTCAATCAGATGCCACAAATGACAAGTTAAATTCAGAGTCAATTAGATCCAAAGCATATGGCACACAACTGAGAATTGAAACTGAAATCAGATTTAAGAAGAGAAATAGAATTCGGAAATGGAAAGTGCAGAAATTGAAACTTGGTTTTCAGATTTTTCAGCACAAGGTTTGGGCTCAAAACACAAACCAACTCAGCTTGATACACTGATCGAAAAACCAGATGAACTAAGCCAAAATGTCTTGTGTTTACCCAACCAGAATTCTCCAACAGCAGCTGGAAAAATGCAGAACAGAATTTGGTTTGGCAGAAATAAAATGGCAAGAAATGAAAGTGGCACGCAAGGAATCGAATTGCTACCTAGCTTAATTTGAGTGCTATTTAAACTAAATAACCTATCTATCTAATGCTAGAGCAAGGATCGACAACTAAGAAACTCAGAAACAACTTAGAAAATAAGAAATCAGAGACAACTCAGAAACTGAATGGAATTTTCAGAAATCTTTGGCACGCAAGCTGTATGGTTGGCTCGCAAGAATTTAAGCTGAAACAAACTAAAATTTAACTAAGTTGATCACTAAACAAGCTCCTATATTACTCTACTTGCAGAATTGAAGCTAAACTACAGCTAAGAACTCAAGAATCGAAAATCACAGCAACTGAACAATAATTCAGAACAGAACAGTGCAAGAATCGAAAATTACAGCTAAAGAACTAAAATTAACTAGCTAAACTAATCCTCAACTCCTTCCTCAGCTCAAGGACTTCTTGGTTGTCAATCAAGAGCCGGCTTCGAACCCCTAGGCTCGGCAAATCAGTAGAAATCCATTTCTGAAGTTCATTCTGCCACAAATCTGCACTTGCTGGAAATTTTGATCCGATTCTGCGATGTTGATTTGGGGAGCTTCAGAGGCCACTTGAGAACCCCTACAAGTGGTTCTGAAACTTGGAAATGGATTGTGGAAGAGAAACCAATGATCGGACTGAGGAACTGCCGAAACCCTCAAGCACTCCCTGTTCCGGCGCAAATGGACAGAATTCTTCAAGGAATTGATCTCCAGAGACTCAGAACTCGATCTGGAATGGTAGATGAGGTGGTCACGCCTTCATGGAAACAAAAATTTCGAAGAAAGATGAAGAGATGATGAAGAACGGCGAAGAACAGTGGAAGCTGGCTGAAGACGCGACAAAGGTTTCGGCTGTGGAAAATTTCCTTAAGTATTAACCAATGGACGGCTCAGATCGATTTGCTTCAATCCAACGGCTGATCTTGGTCTGATTTAAGCCAAACTTTGATGATGATGATCTGGGGTCAGGATCTGCCTCGTGGTAGCTCGGATCCTCCAGATTTTCAACGGATGGTCCAGATTACGCTAATCTTTGAATGGATGATCTATAGCCCTCCGAGCTTGATCCAACGGTTGATCTTGCTCTGATTGGGATGAAATCTTCAGATCTTGATCAGGGTGCTTAATCAACCCTAGCCCTAGCTCGGATTGCTTCAGATCATCTCGGATGGCTCAGATCTAGCCGCTTTTGAATCGAACGGCCCAGATTTAATCGTAATCTTGATAATCTGATCCGGGTCACTTCCGACTCGAGTTTGACCCAATATGCTCTAGGTCCAGGAACCTTTCATGCCTACAAAAATAAATCAAGAATTTAGTGGCCAATTAACTCAAATATGTGTAATTTTGCATTTAAGTCCAAAATATGAATAAATTCTAAAACCTAGGCAATTTCACAATTTTGGCAATAAAAACATAGATCAAACAGGGATTTAAGCAACTCAAATGATCAATAAAATGGAATCTATCAGTAGGCCCCTTCAACAGTGCAAAGGAGCTGTGGGCAAAGCTGATCGAACTGCATGAAGGAACGTCAGACACCAGGATCAGTATGAGGGATCTGCTCCTGAACAAACTCTACACCATCAAGATGGCCGACACTGAAACAGCAGCCCAACTCCACGCACGCATACAAGAATTGATGAACGGTCTTCACACTATAGGTCACAAGGTGGAAAACCGTGACCTAATAAGGTATGCCCTAAACGCTTTCCCTAGAAATACCTTGTGGGCATCTATGGTAGATGCATACGAGGTTTCAAGGGATCTATCTAAAATTAAATTAGACGAATTGTTTTCTGAATTAGAACTTCATGAACAGACTAACTGCAATATGGCCGAGAAGAGTATCGCCTTTTTTACAGGAAAAACTGAAAGATCGACAAAGAAGAAAACTCAACCTGAACCCGAGTCTACCTCAGACTCAGACGCAGAAGATAAAGAAGGAGATCAATCTGAGCTGGTCCGACTAGCCCGAAGTTATTATAAAAAATTAAAGAACCAAGCCAACACACGGAGAACAAGCCGAAGAAAGGACGAACCAGCTGAACCCGCAAACAAGCCCAACATGACCTGCTACGAGTGCAAGAAAAAGGGTCACTACAAGTCAGAGTGTCCTAACCTAAAGGAGACTAAAAAGACAAGAAGGAAAAAGGCACTCCAAGCAACCTGGGACGAATCTTCCTCAGAAGAAGAAGAAGAAGCATCCCAGTCCAACCTTCTAGCCCTGATCGCCTCAGATGAAGTCGAGACCGAGTCTGAATCAGAAAAGGACGACGACAAGCTAACCTTTTCAGAAGACGGCGAAATCAAGGTAAGCGGTTTTAATAAACGTCAAATAAACGAACTTATCTCTTATCTTTCTCGAGATTTGGCGAAAGCCAAACTCCGAGTCGAATCCCTCCGATAGGAAGTAAAACTCCTGAAAGAGGGGGCTGACTCTAAATCATTAACCGAGAACATTCAAGAAGGAACTCCTACTCAAGTTGAAAAACTTGAGAAAGAAAACTCCTCCCTGAAAACTCAGGTTAAGGATCTTAGAGTGGCCTTAGAACGATTTACTTCTGGTTCCAAAAATCTTGACATGATTCTTGGAAAACAGAAGTCCGTTCTAAATCGATCCGGACTTGGCTACAAAACCAAATCCCGACAAAGATCGTATTTTGCTGTACTGAATCAGTCCAGAAGTAAAGTTCAGGCATGGGTACCTAAACTATGCCTGAACAAACCAACTGGATCAAATCAGTATTGGATCCCCAAGGACAAGATTCACATCTTGCCTAATTATTATCGTGGCTATAGTCCAGGGGGAGCCAAATTAAAAACTATTTTTATTGTCAAATAGAATTTAATACTTGCAGTTTGCCAGATTGATTGTTTATTTAAATTTATGCAATTTATCATGCTTAGACTTAGGTTAGTATAAGGACAGAACAAACTTAACTGAAACTTGACAACATAGTATTGGGTGGAGGTGAGATGATAGTACGTTAGGGAAACCAATTCTAATAAGATCAAGTTCACTTGGTCTCTTTAGACTGGTGAAACTAGCCGAAGCTACCGATCCAAAATCCAAACTAGTTAGACCAGAACTTTTTCAAAAATTAATTTTGAAAATGAAATTTCATTAAACGGCTTTGTTAAGGAAAGGGTTGATGATCCAATAAGGCTGCGGCCAAAGAAGGCCTAGTGCCTCGCCAAGACCTGGAAGCCAATTTTTGAATTTCAAATTCAAATTACTTTTTGTTAAATTCAAATCTAACACAAAATTTCAGTTAAGTATAGATTCGAACCTTCTCTTTCAAAATAAACTTAACTGTTTTTCAAAATTAATGCAAAAGCTTTCAAAATAAACTAACTTTTTCAAAATAATTTTACTTAACAAAACCTGTCTTACAAAACCTATAAGGCTAACGTGATTGAAAACCCTAGATTTGGGTGAGACAAACTAGTCAGTGAAAATCAATTTAAGCTATACCTAACTCAAATTGGATCCAAATCAATAAAACTCTTTATGTGTAGGAACATAAAGATTTGGACCAATGGATGTTGGATAGCGGTTGCTCCAGACATATGACTGGAGATAAATTGAAGTTCACCAAACTCAAGCTCAAGAACCTAGGCTCAGTAGCATTTGGCAACAATGCTACACTCAAGGTAATTGGGTCAGGTAATATTGAACTTAAATCTAACTTTATTATTAAGAAAGTTCTTTTAGTTGATAACTTCAATTTTAACCTGCTTAGCATAAGTCAGTTATGTGATTCTGGTTACATAGTCACCTTCAACAATTCTAACTGCCTAATTAGAAATGTACAAGACTCAGAAATCATGCTTAAGGGCACTAGGAAAAATAATGTATACACTATAAACCTTCCCCTAGTACCCAAATGTATGTTAACTCAGTTAGAATAATCGAACCTCTGGCATAGGAGATTAGGTCATACCAATTTGAGAACTATCTCGAAAGTCACCCAACTTGGCCTAATCAAAGGTATCCCCAAAATTAAAAATAATGAAAACCTAATATGTGAATCATGTAATCAAGGTAAACAAACCAAATCTAATCACAAATTAATTCAATCTGACCTAACTCAAACCACACTTGAGCTCCTGCACCTTGACCTATTTGATTCACATGGAGCCAAGTCACTAAGCGGGAACCGATACTGCTTAGTAATAGTTGATGATTATTCTAGGTTTACCTGGGTCAGGTTTCTAAGAACAAAAGATGAAACCTTAAAACTATTTAATGATTTCTGTAAATTGATTGAAAATCAAAACGATACTAAAATCAAAAGACTTAGGAGTGACCACGGGGGAGAATTTGAAAATCAACGGTTCGAGGAATTCTGTAAGGTCAATGGGTATTTACATGAATTTTCATGTCCTAGAACCCCCCCAACAAAATGGGATAGTCGAAAGAAGGAATAGAACCTTACAAGAAGCCGCTAGGGCGATGCTCAACGAATTTAGCTTAGCAAACCAATATTGGGCAGAAGCGATTAGTACGGCTTGTTACATCCAAAATAGGATTCTGATTAACAAGCGACACAACAAAACACCCTATGAACTGTACTACCATAGGCTCCCAAATCAACACTACCTAAGGGTCTTTGGATGCAAAGTTCATATCCTAAACACCAAATACTACTTAGGGAAATTTCAATCCAAATCAATCCTAGGCATCTTCCTAGGATACTCAACCACAAGTAGAGCCTATAGAGTCTACAACAAACAAACTAAGAAAATTGAAGAAACAACTAACTTAATATTTGATGAAGAAGTCAACTCAACATTTGATAATCCAAACCTAACTTCATCAAATTCTGATCAAGAAAATAATGAACAAACTAGTGAACCCTTAATTGAATCCTTAAACGAACTGACTGTTGAACTAATTAATGAGTCAACTGAACCAACAAATGAACCAGCCCAAAGAGCCGAATCAAACAATGAACCAAACCGACCAGCCGGACCTGAGGCTGAACCAAGTTCTAGGAGAACCAGGAAACCCAGACTTAGTCACCCAACCGATCAAATTGTGGGTGATCCAACTCTAGGAGTCAGGACTAGATCCTCCTATAGAAACCTTAGTCAAATAGCTATGATATCAAAAATAGAACCCAAAACTATAGATGAAGCCCTACCTGACCCTGATTGGATCATAGCTATGCAAGAAGAATTAGCCCAGTTTGAGAGGAACCAAGTCTGGGAACTAGTGCATAAACCTGAAGGCAAATCCATCATAGACACTAAGTGGGTCTTTAGGAATAAGCTAAATGATCAAGGAGAAATAGTTAGAAATAAAGCCCGCTTAGTAGCCAAGGGATTCAGCCAAGTAGAGGGATTAGATTACGATGAAACATATGCCCCAGTAGCTAGACTTGAGTCCATTAGAATGTTGTTAGCCTTTGCATCCCATAAAGGATTGAAGCTATACCAAATGGATGTAAAGTCAGCCTTCCTAAATGGGTTCATTAAAGAAGAAGTTTATGTAGGACAACCCCCCGGGTTTGAGGACTTAGACAAACCTGACCACGTTTACAAATTAACTAAAGCACTATATGGGTTAAAACAAGCACCTAGGGCCTGGTATGAACGACTATCAACTTACCTAACTTCTAAAGAATTTAAACAAGGACAAATCGACTCGACTTTATTTATTAAAACCCTAGGAAAAGATATATTTATTGCCCAAATTTATGTAGATGATATAATTTTTGGGTCCACCAACTCAAACTTTCTAAAAGAATTTGTTAAAATAATGGAAAACGAATTTGAAATGAGCCTAGTTGGTGAACTTAACTTTTTCCTAGGCTTACAAATCAAACAAACTAGGGATGGAAACTATGTCCATCAATTCAAATATGCTAAAGAGTTAATAAAGAAATTTAAAATGGATAACTCTAAAAGCATAAGTACCCCCATGGCCACTAATGTAAAAATAGATAATGACCCTGATGGTAAACCAGTAGACCTTAAACTCTATAGGAGTATGATAGGTAGCCTACAGTACCTTACAGCCAGTAGACCTGATATTCTTTTTGCTGTAGGGATGTGTGCTAGATACCACACCTGTGCTAAGGAAACGCACTTAGCATCCCTAAAAAGAATACTAAGATATGTTAAGGGCACCCTAAATGTAGGGATTTGGTATCCTAGAACCTCAACCTTCAATTTGTCAGGCTACTCAGATTCTGACTATGCTGGCTGTAAATTAGATAGAAAGAGCACATGTGGGAGCTGCCAACTGTTAGGACAGAGTCTAGTTAGTTGGTGCAGTAGAAAATAACACTGTGTAGCTCTATCCACAACTGAAGCAGAGTATATGGCCTTAGGAGAGTGTGTAGCACAACTTCTATGGATGATGCATACTCTTAAGGACTTCCAGCTCAACTACACCCAAACTCAAGTATTTATTGACAATATAAGTTCAATTAATTTAACTAAAAACCCGATACAACATTCCAGAACCAAACACATAGAAGTCAAACATCACTTTGTAAGAGACCATGTAGCCAAGGATGAAATAGTACTTAAGTATATTGACTCTAAATCCAACTTAGCTGACATATTCACAAAACCTTTATCTGAATCTGAGTTCAGTTCACTAAGAAGGTAGTTAGGATTGTGTTCTGTAGAATAGATTAACTTTACTCTTAATTCCTTTTTATTTACAAATCAGTTTCTAAAAGAATTTGAAAAACTGTTTCACTTAATTTCAAAATCAGTTTTTTTCTTAGTTTTATTTCAAAACTTCCCCCTTTCAAAACTAGGGTCTTTTTCGTAAATGGACTTAGCCTAGGCCCTAACCCTAGAACTGCATGCACCTATAGATTTAGAAGCCAACATCTCACAAGCACCTTAGGATACTTTTGATTGATAACCTAGAAAGGGTTGAGATGCTTAGGTCTTTGCCTTAATTCAAGATGCTTTAAGTCAGTGCATCTACAGTAATTGGGGCACTAAATACAACTTTTACAGCAATCAAGTTAAGTGTCAAGTTTAGAAAATCTAACTTGAACAGAAACACTTAACTTGACTAACCCTAGCCAAAGCTACTGTTTATAACAGTTAGTGAGTAACTAATTGGGTTAGACAGGTCCCTACAAGAGAAAATCAACTGCTTTGGTTCAAGTCTTATCATGAATTGGTTCAGTACAGCAAAATCATGTAAATATGTTTATGAAATTTATTTCAATGATGAAATTTAATTTCTGCTGTATTTATCTGTTTTTTTATATATGGCAAAGCGGGAGAGATAGAAAAAGAGAGAGTTTAGTTAAAATTTTCTATCCCAAAAATTTTTTTCAAAAACTCTCCTTTATTCAAAAAGTACCAAGTTCTAAAAATTTTCTAAGCTTTTCAAAAATTTCTAAGTACTTAAGTTTTCTTTTTCAAATTTTTCTAAGTTTTTTTACTTAAGCTTTTCAAAAATAATTTCTAAAAGTACTTAAAGCTTCTAAAGAATTTACTAAAAGTTTTAACTTAATGTTTGCAAAACTTTTTGAGTACTTTAAACTTAAGGCTTCAAATTTTTTTAGTACTCTAAACTCATTTAAACTTAAAAGATTTCCAAAGTACATGAACTTAAGTTTTTCAAAGTACAAAATCATTCTAAGTAATGTTTTTCTTAACCCCACCAATTTTTAAAAAATCTAGGGGGAGATTCTCTCCAGGGGGAGGGAACAAAACTTAACTTTTTCATGGTTTGATTAAACTTAACTTTTTGAACTAGAGTTGCCATAAATCAAAAAGGGGGAGATTGTTGGTGCTGAAAGCACCCAAGTCAAACCTGTGTTTTGATAATGGCAACAGGGTTCAAAAGTTATGTCTTACTTGTTTTCTAACAAGTCACTCTAGTATGCAGGAAAAGCCCTAGCGAAGGACTGCTAGGCACTGGCGAAGGAATGCCAGAGAAAAATCCCTAGCGAAGGACTGCTAGGCACTGGCGAAGGAATGCCAGAGTAAAAGCCCTAGCGAAGGACTGCTAGGCACTGGCAAAGGAATGCCAGAGTAAAAGCCCTAGCGAAGGACTGCTAGGCACCGGGCGAAGGACAGCTCGGCATCCAAGCCCTGGAAAAGGACCACCAGGCAAAAGTCCAACCAGAGGAACGGTTGGCATCAGGTAAATTCTCCCGAGAGGAGTAGGTGAGGACGCGTTCCCCGTCGAGGGAACAGTAGGCGTCGGTTTGACCTAGGGCTCCATTTTGGAGACCCAAAGTCAGAACCAAGACAGCTAAGGTTGTATAAACTAACCACTTAATGTTTTGTTGTGTTTTGGACTAACCCTGGATGCAGGACCAAAGGAACGAGTGTCTGCAGCTCAGAGAGCCTCAAAGGAGTGAGGCAACAGCTGACCAGGGCGCCCGGAGTTTCCCGGGCGCCCCCAAGGAGAACACAAAACACACAAGTAAAAGGCACGCTTCGACAGTACATCCTGCGGGCGCCCCCGCTGCTCCCAGGCGCCCCCAACAGCAAAGTACCGAAGCACACCCTCGCGAAGCCAGAAGATAGAAGTTTGACCCGGTCAATCCGGGCGCCCCGAGCGCTCCGGGCGCCCCGGTCAAACCTGATCCCGAAGGTAAAGGGATCAGACGCTGACCGAGACATTGACGGATCAAATGACACGTGGGGGGGGTGCCCCCGACGTCCCGGGCGCCCCTAGGCCATATATAAAGGGCCCTCGACCCCAAGCTTCAAGATCTACGCTCTTCTGCTCTCGCGCTTCGCCCCGGAATCCTTCCAACTCGAGCCGACGACGTCCTGCTGCTCCGAAAAAGTCGATCTACCTCGGACGTCGATAAAAGAGCTATTTAAGTTTACTGTACTAAATTCTGTAATAATCTTTTGTAAACTATTTGCGCCTCATATAGAATTGCCCAAAGTAAACGGTCAACGACCGTGGGCCTTGGAGTAGGAGTCGACACAGGCTCCGAACCAAGTAAAATCGAACGTGTCTCTGTGTGACTTTATTTTCTTAATTTCCGCTGCGTACTTGCTCTAAGTTCTTTCCGAAAAATGATTTCCGATATTCACCCCCCCCTCTATCGGTTTTCTCGATCCAACACTGCCTTGACCCACTTCTTATAACGCTCCCTCTCCTCTTGACCAGAATTCTCGCTAGGCTTTTCAGGACATTCTTCAAAGAGTACATATTTGTACTCCTTAGTAGTTAAGACAATGTCCATGTTTCTATTCCAATCTATGTAATTAGGGCCAGTAAGTTTGTTTTCCTTAAGTATGACAGCTAGTGGGTTAAAGGTCATTTTGAAAATACCTGAGAATCACAACAATCACATCTTTAGATTTCAAAAAATATTGATTCCTCAAAATAATAAATTTGAAATCAATCAACACCTCAAAACACTGAGAATTTCGCATGCAACGATGGTGTGAACGTATACGAATTCTACATTTGTAAGAAGAGGTTTTACCTATTAATTTTATTATCTTGTCAACCTAACTTTTTGATAAATAAAATTAATAGTTGGTTCACTTCGGCCCTACAAATAATAGTAGTGACTCCGATGGGGAGGATACTATTATTTACATCTAAGTGCTTACCATTACACGATACTAAGAAAATTATCTCGGATTATGTGTCGTCCGATGGGGAAAATCACACGCTCCTTAATAATTTTCTATAATCATGTCTGACCCAGTGATCTACAGAACAAGCCCATCCGATGGGGAGGAAGACACTCAGAGCTGGTCCGCAGGCTTGTTCGCATCACTTGTCAAATTAGTAATGGAGGCCGTGAGACTCTTAGGGTCCCTCTCCCACTTAGTTATTTATAATGAGAAATTTTCATGCACACACACGACAAGTACATAAACCAAAATAATAAACAAGAAAAATTCTAAATTTTTCCAACTATCATGGCTGTGGTCTCCAATGCGCCTCCAGTTGTGTCGCCACCTCGTCCGCTCCTCCCTACACCATGCGCAAGCCACCATTGAAGGGATCTCCAAGCCGAGATGATAAGCCACTTATTTACATCCATCGATCCTATACTCCACAAAGGAGTGTACATAAAATCTAGATAGAAAGTAAATTAAAAGCTCGGCTAAACATGTGTCGTATTTAATTACAAAAATTAAATACCTATTTAGCCTCGTCAACCTCAAGGATTCAAATTATAACAACCATGCACAACTAATCACATACACACATTATTTAAGCCATAATAGATGGAATCTCATGCCTGCAACAAAGAGTTAGCCTACGCACATCCTACTATTCTCCGACAAAAATAAAATACATGATAATGTGCAAAAAGTAACCGAATTCTAAACACACAAAATCGGAAACCTCAGCTCTGATACCAGTTGTTAGATAGCTTGCCGGGTTTCCTAAGAGAATACCTGGTCGTCCATGAGAGACCTCTCCATGTTCACGGACAAAAAAAAAATTAATCCGAATGGAGACCTATCTCCCAAACGACCGTCTCGTCATCGTACCAATTGATTCGAGTCACAACATAGCCAAACTCAAAGTTCATGCCTTGTAACTCGTCTAACCAATTGGTCACGGAAAAGACGACGAGCGGATCACCAGTTTTTATGTTTATTATCGGGGTCCAAAATAATTAATTATCAACAATAATTATCAAATAATTAAGAACATGATAATTAATTAAAACCACAAGAAATAATAGAATCAAAGAGCCAAGGAATAGGTTATACCTTCCCGTTACCTCGCGATCTTCTATCTTATGACCTTCCCCTCTTGGACGTCATGTGGGCGACGATTTACCAAGAACCGGAATCACCAAAGCCTTCTAATCAACCGCTACTTCACGCGCCCACCAAACCCTAGAACTAGGGTTGTCGCCGACCCTCCTTCTTCCTCTCCTCCTTGCACTGCCGGCCACACAAGGGCCTCCCAAGCTCGCCGACCACAAGGAAGCATCGGAGAGGAAGCTAAGGAAGAAGATGGAGAAGAAAAGAGCTCTCCTTCACCAACCCTACCCGGCCAACAAACCTCCCTTCCTCTTGCTTACGACGCCGCCGGCCACCAAGGGAACTCCTTCTTCTAAAAACTCCGGCCGCCCACCTTTCCTCCTCTTCTCGCCGCACCACAAAAGGAGGAGAAGTCTCCTCCTTGTCCTTGTGATCCCCAACCACCTAAAAGTGAAGAAGAAGAGATGAAAAGAGAAGAAAGGAGGAAGACCTCCTCCTTGCCGTCGAGTGCCCTAGGAGAGAGAAGGAGAGAGAGAGGAGATAAAAGTCAAGGGTTTGATGATCAATTGGATGCCTTGGTTTCATGATACCATGGGGTATTTATAGGGCTACAATAGGGACCATGAGGCGGAGTTGGGTCTTGGCCTGCTAATGGATCCAAAACACGATCCATTAATGAAGAACCATTCCACTAAAGGTTCTCCATTGAACTATCTCACTAACCCCCATATTTACATATGGGCTCTACCTATTATGAGTACAATTTCTCCCTGTGTTTAAGATATCAAATCCCCATTGATTAATTTAAATTACTGATAATTTTAATTAATCAACCTCTAACTCCTTGACTTATACCACTCATCCTTATCATCATGATGGACCAAGTCCACCTGCAGGATTTAACATGATGAACCTTATGAGCTCATCAAGGGGGCATCATCATCCCGACTCACCAGGACATGGATTTCCGTCTATAATCAATGGCACACCATGTAAATAATATTATTTTCAAATTTACCGGGCCTATCAATTTAACAGAATAAATCTTGCCCATTGGTAAATCAAAGAAATAACTACTAAGTACATGTGCCCGTTATTAATTGGGATTCAGAGCATGTACTCCATAATAAACTGAGGTCTAATCCAATTATAAAGTTAGTATAAATTAGACCACCTCTATGTTGATCCTGCTCAATGCACACAAAGTGCACTAGCGTAATTCTATGGTCAAGATAAACTACACCAAATTACACTACAACCATCCCGATGGTTTATCCAACTTCATCTCGGTTGTGAGCCTCCACTTATACTCTGCAAGGGACTGATAACATGATCTTCTATGTGTCACCACACACAATGTTATCTACAATGCAAAGCATCAGACAGTTTGCATATACTAATATAAACATGCAACAGTGATCTTGTGATTCTCTTTCAAAATGTAGATGTTCATATAGAATAGGCAAGGCTTTTAGTATACATCCTATCATGCCCGAGATGTGTAGACTTGGTCGTGGTGCCAAGGATGCCTGACCAGGAGGAGAATAAGCTCCTACCATCTTCTGGTGTTACGGATGCCCGAGATGTGTAGGCCTGGTCGTGATGCCGAGGATGTTCGACCAAGAGGAGCATAAGCTCCTACCATCTCGTGGTGTTGCGGATGCCCGAGATATTTAGGCCTGGTCGCGATGCCAACAATACCTGACCAGGAGGAGAATAAGCTCCTACTATCTTGTGGTGCTGCGGATGCCCGAGATGTGTAGGCCTGGTCGCGGTGCCGAGGATGCTCGACCAGGAGGAGCATAAACTCCTACCATCTCGTGGTGCTACGGATGGCCGAGATGTGTAGGCCTAGTCGTGGTGCCGAGGATGGTCTACCAGGAGGAGCATGAGCTCTTACCATCTTGTGGTGCTACGGATGCCCGAGATATGTAGACCTAATTGTGGTACCGAGGATGCCGACCAGGAGGAGCATAAGCTCCTACCATCTCATGGTGTTGCGGATGCCTGAGATGTGTAGGTCAGGTCGTGGTGCTGAGGATGCTCGACCAGGAGCAACATAAACTCCTACCATCTCGTGGTGCGGCCTACACATCTCGAGAGATTTGTAGGCTTGGTCGTGGTGACGAGGATGCCCGACCAGGAGGAGCATAAGCTCCTACCATCTCATGGTGCTACGGATGCCCAAGATGTGTAGGCCTGGTTGTGATGCCGAGGATGCTCGACCAGGAGCAACATAAACTCCTACCATCTTGTGCTACTACGGATGCTTGAGATGTGTAGGTCTGGTCGTGGTGCTGAGGATGCCTATCCAGGAGGAGTATAAATTCCTACCATCTCATGGTATCGAGGATGCCCGAGATAAGTAGGCCTAGTCGTGGTGCCGAGCATGCCCGTCCAAGTGGATCTTGAAGATCCTACCATCTCATAGTACCGAGAATTTCCGAGATGAGTAGGCGTGGTCGAGGTGCCAAGGAATCCCAACTAGGGACGAGTTAGCTTGAGCACGGCGCTAAGGAAGTGTTGTCAGGTATAACTTGGACCTATGTCATCTAGCTTTGTGGACGACACAGAGGTACATCAGCCTGGATGAAATATTGAACAGGTCGAGTCCTATCCCTGCCCGCGCAGACGATTAAACCAAACATTATGTTCTCGTCTCTCGCCTGATGTTAGATCTCATGGATATAAAGGAGTCTAATAGGGGAGAAAATTGAAGAAAATTACGCACCAGACTGGCAACGAGACATAGAAGATAAACGTATTCTATTTATTGGCTAAAGTCACGCTTGGAGTACATACAAATAGAGAATACAAACATAAGATTTGAAGAGAAAGATATAGAAGACAAAGACATTTCATTCAATTTGCAAAGCATCTCACCAAGTACAGAATGCAAATATATTCACAGAAAATACAGAGAGTACACAAGATAATAGTGTAAAAATATTTCGTTCAAAATGAAGGGTTGCATCTGGAGTACATCAGAAAATAGAAAATAAAAGCAAGATACAGTAGAAGAAAAGAATACAAGCTAGTTACAATTCTCGCTCCTCAGGTGGCAGTTTCTCCCAAGCATGGTCGATGCTAAGGAACCTGAGATCAGCGTCCGACTTCAACACTCCTTCTCGGCGGATTTGTTGGATTGCCCCGTTGAAGCCCTGCTTCAACCGTCTTAGAACTTGACTGGCCAAGAGGTCTCCAAACTCATTAGATTGAAGGAATTTGTCCTTGAACAACGCCTCTGCCTCCGCCTCTGCCTCCGCCTGCCGGGACTCCTCATTGGCTTTATACGTCTTCAGTTCTTCCAAGGCCTGGTCCCAGCCAATCTTCAGCTTGCCTGCCTCCGAGGATAGCTGGTCCCGTGCAGCCTGGACCTTCTCAAGCTACTCCATGGTCATCAAGAGTTGCAACATGGCTCGCACCGAGTCTTCTTGCAGGAGGCGGGCCTTCTCGGATAGCTACGCCTCCCGTTCCTCGGAGCAGTTTATCTCCTGGGATAGATGGTCCATCTCATGGGTGAGGGTCTTCGTCAGCTCCAAGAGAAGGTGCTCCCGGTGGTGACAGCTATGCAGAGAAGACTCAGAGGCTAGCAGGGAATCTAGTGTTGGGTTCTCCCGACAACAAAACACAAAACGCAGCGGAAACAAAAACCCACGAGCGATCCATGCGAAAGAAAAACTCGTGCAAAGTTCATCTATCTAATAGATCTATCTAAAGTGTATATCTTTGGAGCATGCCCTTTGCTTAACCCGCTCGTCCAAGATGCGCCAGATCTCTTGCACGTTCAAGTGTCCGTGCCTCTATTCGTATCCACACGGACACAATCTCTCAACTTTGGGAAGAACTACCTTAGTTGTGCTAGCAACTTGAGGTAGTTCACAAGACCACCAAGAACCCCAAAGGGGTTTCGGCCAAGAGGGAGAAAGGGAAGAAGAGAGGAAGGGAAGAAGGAAAGGCACACTTACTTCATTCAAAATGACTAGATCCTCTTTTATATTCATCCCATGAATATGAAGAGTCTTTTGTCTCTTTGACTTCCCTTCATTAAGGCCAATAAAGAGCACATCTTTCCATGTGACTCTTCACCTTCTCTTCATCTAATGAAGAGCGACTTTTCTCTTTCCTTCATTAAACACTTTAATGAATTTCCCATGCAATTCCGACCGGGCCTCTCGGGCTTTCGACCAGGTCTCCCGACCAAGTCCCCCGACCAAGTCCCCGAGCTCCCGACCAAGTCTGCCAACCAAGTCCTCGAGCTCCCGACCAAGTCTGCCGAGCTCCCGACCCAGTCTGTCGAGTGGCGAGCTCCCAACCCAGTCTGTCGATTGGCGAGCTTCCGACCTAGTATGCCGAGCTCCCAGCCCAGTCTGTCGAGTGTCGAGCTCCTGACCCAGCCTGCCGAGTGCCGAGCTACCGACCCGAGTTCACGAGTTCCCAACTCGAGCTCCCAATCAGATCTCCCGAGTTCCCAACTCAGGCTCAGATCTCCCGAGTTCCCAACTCGGGCTCCTGAAGCATCATGTCCTTAGTGTGTGACCCAATAGGTTCTCGTGACGTTGGCAATGCGCCTAAACTCTTTAGACACATAAGCAATGAGCGGCATCTAGCAATGTATCATTGCTACCCAAGTAACAAGAAAAGTCGAGATCCGACTAAACCTCCGTGACTATGATAATGTATGACCTTGTCCATCTATCCTTAATATCTAGATTGACCAATGAGGCATTAACCGTGTCATCCTCAATCAATCTGTTGTTTCTTGATCCCCGAGTAGACTCACTCAAACAAATGAGCTCAATATCTCATATTGACTTATTTGAGCATGACCATGCGTTTTAGTAGTCCTACTCGATCAAGGGGCCCACAGATATCACTCCCGTCATATGGGAGGGATAGATCCCATCTACATCACTCACATCCCTCTGCATAATTCATTACATACCCAGTGATCGCCTTTATAGTCCACCCTGTTACGGGTGACGTTTGACGATACCAAAGTACATAACTCCTTATGTAGGGAACCGTAGTGAGTTCAGGTCTAAGGAATATTCATACCAAAAGTCACATGAAAATGTTTATGACACTCATATGACAATCTATAAAACTTTCTCATTGCGGGTCAATTCAGTACACATTTTCCAATGTATACCCATGTGTCAACTTGATATCACATATCCATAACTTGTGAGCTTAAGTCATCAGTTGACCTACATGCTAGTCTCCATGCATTAATATTGTCTTTGAATATTAATACATGACTAGGAATGGTTTAGAGTAGTGTTCTCTACATCATCTCACTATCGATTCAACCAATCGATATAATGTAGATAAGAACCTACTACCCAAAGACATCATTATACTTAGTTATTTGACACAAATACAAAGTAAGTATAATAACCATGCCTTTATTAATGATAGAATATTATACAAAATATCCCTAGTCAATCATCATATAATTGGCTCTAGAGCTCCTACTAACATCTAGGTAGTGTTCCACCTTAACCAGCAGACCCCTGCTGACCTCTGCCTGCATTAGGCCATCCTCGCAAGCATGGTGAACCTCTGCCTCCAATTCTGCTATCCGTTGGTGCAGGACTTCGGTCTCCTGCCTGGAGGATAAGTGGTTGCCCGCGATGAGGTAGTCATAAGCAGTCTGCCATAGCAAATAACAGGAATTAGAAAGGATGAACAATGATAATAGAAAGCATGACATCTTTACCTGCAAGAGGGGCTTGTGCAGGTTGGCGAGTGGCCCAGCCAAAGCACTTGAAATCCTCCCTCTCGCATCATCTCAGCTCCTCGGAGAGAGTGTATCTTCAGAGTGGCGGAGGGGCTAGATGGCAGGTGCTTCAAGAGGCACTGTAGAGGGGCCCGGGATGTCCTCCTCAGAGCTGGATGCTCCCCCGGAAGTAGGACCCTCGGCAGAGGCCTTGTTCAACTTCACTGGTTAAGGAACCAGAGAGGCAGCCTCCTCCGCCGCCCGGACCTTTCGGCGCAAGCGCACACTCGTCAGCCAGGGCTATGCTAGCTCTACCTGCTTTCCTTTCAAGACGTCTGAAGAGTTGGCCGGGGTGGTGAGGCGGCCTGATGCCCCACGGCTGGAGGGGTCGTCTGTCTAAAGTTCTTTGAGAGGGGGATTGTATCCTCCTCGATGATTGTAGGAAGCTCTGGAGGTGTACGTTTCCTCAACCTCCTCCAAGGGGGGGGGG
>JAGFNQ010007978.1:126081-170963 GCA_024364735.1 Boesenbergia rotunda
AATTCTCCCAGTTGGTTTAGCATTATCAGAAATCATCAATTAGTCAGCCAGTTAGTAGTAGTAGCGATCCGCCTTAAAGCTTAGTACCAGAAGGCGGGTCGTTACAGAGTGGTATCAGAGCAAGTTCCATCTTTCCACCCCACACACATCAACATCAGACCTGTAGCTTCCAAGTAAGAGTATCTCTCACATTACCATATTTTCTTGCTTCCAGATTTATAGTATTTTCATGTTATTCATGCTATCTGTGTTCTAGTCAGTTCTTGTTTACAGTTAACGGAGGCATGCTTAATACTTTAGTTTATATCTGATAGCATGTTTTGAGAATTAGAATATGAACTGTATGTCCTCTGCTATTTAGATAATGGCTAGAGGACGCCCAACTATAAGGGCACCAGCTACTAAGCCTCAATAGGAGGCAACTGACATAGTGACTCCACCTAATCATCAATTAGTCAGCCAGTTAGTAGTAGTAGCGATCCGCCTTAAAGCTTAGTACCAGAAGGCGGGTCGTTACAGAGTGGTATCAGAGCAAGTTCCATCTTTCCTCCCCACACACATCAGCATCAGACCTGCAGCTTCCAAGTAAGAGTATCTCTCACATTACCATATTTTCTTGCTTCCAGATTTATAGTATTTTCATGTTATTCATGCTATCTGTGTTCTAGTCAGTTCTTGTTTACAGTTAACGGAGACATGCTTAATACTTTTGTTTATATCTGATAGCATGTTTTGAGAATTAGAATATGAACTGTATGTCCTCTGCTATTTAGATAATGGCTAGAGGATGCCCAACTATAAGGGCACCAGCTATTGAGCCTCAATATGAGACAACTGACATAGTGACTCCACCTAATCTCGTGGAGATAGTGGCTCAGCTCCAGAGACAGATAGTTGAGCAGCAGCAAGAGGTAGCCACTTTAAGGGCTAATCAGTAGACCACACCTGCTGCTACGCAAGGACCAAATGTGGAAACCCCAATAGTGATAGAGGTTCCACCTTGAGCACCAATCCCACCAATAGCACCAGAAGCCCCAGTAGTAGGAGCTAGAAGAGAAGCATATCTGGTGCAGTGGCAGAAACTCAAACCAGATACCTTTTCAGGCACTAGTGAACCATGGGATGCACAAGCCTGGTTCAAAACCCTGGAGAGTACCATGGAGCTTATGTGTTGGTGCAGAATGCACCTAAGTCAAACCTGTGTTTTGATAATGGCAATAGAGGTCAAAAGTTAAGTCTTACTTGTTTTTCTAACAAGTTAGTCTAGTGTGCAGAAAAAGACCTAGCGAAGGATAGCTAGGCACTAGCGAAGGAATGCCAGGGTCAAAAGTCCTAGCGAAGGACTGCTAGGCGCCAGGTGAAGGACATCCTGGACAGAAGCCCTAGCGAAGGAATGCTAGGCACCGAGCGAAGGGCAGCTCGGCATCCTAGACCTGACAATGGACCGTCAGGCAAAAGTCCAACCAGAGGAACGGTTGGCATTAGGTAAATTCTCCCGAGAGGAGTAGGTGAGGACGCGTTCCCCGTCGAGGGAACAGTAGGCGTCGGTTCGACCTAGGGCTCCATTTTGGAGACCAAAGTCAGAACCAAGACAGCTAAGGCTGTATAAATAAATATTTTATTTGCTTTAGTGTGTTTTGGACTAACCCTGGATGCAGGACCGAAGGAACGTGTGTCTGCAGCTCAGAGAGCCTCAAAGGAATGAGGCAATAGCTGACCAGGGCGCTCGGAGTGTCCCGGGCGCCCCCAAGGTGAATACCAAACACAACAAATGCAAAGTAGCCTCGACAGTTCATATTCGGGGCGCCCCCGTGCTCCCGGGCGCCCCCGCTGCTCCCGGGCGCCCCCTGCGCTGCGGGCGCCCCCATGGGCAACCTCGAACCAGAACCCCTCGAAGCCAAGGAGATAGGACTTTGACCCGGTCAATCCGGGCGCTTCGAGCGCTCCGGGCACCTCGGTCAAAGCGGATCCAGAAGATAGACGCTGACCGAGAGCTCTGCGGATCAGAGGCCACGTGGGGGCGCCCCCGACGTCCCGGGCGCCCCCAGGCCCTATATAAAGGGCCTTCGACCAAGGGTTCAGAATATCAGTTCTCTCAACGCCCCAAAGATCTTCTACGCTCGTGCCTTGCTCCGGAAACACTCCAACTCGAGCCGACGACGTCCCGCTGCCCCAAAAGAGTCAATCCACTCCGGACGTCGGTAACGAAGATCGAATTTTTTATTATTATTGTTAGTGCACTTATTTGTAATAAATTATTGTAAACTGTTTTGCGCGTATATAGAATTGCTCAAAGTAAACGGTCAACGACCGTGGGCCTTGGAGTAGGAGTCGACACAGGCTCCGAACCAAGTAAATCGACTGTGTCTTTGTGCTGTGATTGTTTTTATTTTATTTCCGCTGCGTACGTGCTCTTTACGAAAATCCGAACGATTTCCGATATTCACCCCCCCTCTATCGGTTTTCTCGATCCAACAAGTGGTATCAGAGCGGGGTTATTCAAACTTGGTGCAACCACCAGTTTGAAAAAAAAAATTTCAGATTTTTTTTTAATTCTTTTTATTGTTCGATTTTTTTTAATACTTTATTATCCTTATCCCACACTACTAATCCAAGATCAAGTCTTGGGACATTTCCTTGTTAGTCTTCTTTTACAGAACAAATGGCCATGCAAGAGGGATTTAGCACCGCTAGACCTCCACTCTTCAGTGGAGAAGACTTTTCTTACTGGAAAAGTCGTATGGAGGTCCACCTGAAAACTCAGGTGGACATGTGGATCATTATCCAGTCCGGTCTGGAGATCCCCCGAAATGCCGAAGGACTTCCTCAGAACTATTCTGAATGGGACAACGCCCTAAAGCGAAAGATAAAAGTCGACGCAAAAGCTACTCAGACTCTTCAATGCGGATTGACGAAAGAAGAGCTGAACCGCGTGGGCCCCTTCAACAGTGCAAAGGAGCTGTGGACAAAACTGATCGAGCTGCACGAAGGGACTTCAGATACTCGGATCAGTAAGAGGGATCTGCTACTAAACAAACTCTACACCATCAAGATGGCCGACAACGAAACAGCACCCCAGCTCCACGCACGAATCCAAGAGGTAATGAACGGTCTTCACAAAATAGGTCACAAGGTTGAAAACCGTGACCTAATAAGGTATGCTCTAAACGCCTTCCCTAGAAACACCTTGTGGGCATCTATGGTAGATGCATACAAGGTCTCTAGGGATCTTTCTAAAATAAAATTAGATGAATTTTTTTCTGAACTAGAACTGCACGAACAAACTAACACCAATATGGTCGAGAAAGGTATTGCTTTCGTTGCAGGTAAAACTGGAAGGACAACAAAGAAGAAGTCTGAACCCAAACCTGAGTCTAACTCAGACTCAGACTCAGAAGAAGAAGAGGCACCCCAGTCCAACCTCCTAGCTCTAACCGCCTCAGATAAAGTCGAGACTGAGTCAGAATCAGAACAAGAGGACGGCGAGCTGACCTTCACAGAAGACGGAGAAATTAAGGTAACTGGTTTTAATAGATTGCAATTAACTGAATTAATTTCATTTCTTTCTCGAGCTTTGGCAAAAGCCAAACTTCGAGTCGAATCCCTCCGACAGGAAGTAAAACTCCTGAAAGAGGGAGTTGACTCTAAACCCTTAACCGAGAAGGTTCAGGAAGGAACTCCTACTCAAGTTGAAAAACTTGAAAAGGAAAACTCCTCCCTGAAAACTCAGGTTAAGGATCTTAGATCAGCATTAGAATGATTTACATCTGGTTCCATGGGTCTTGACATGATCCTTGGAAAACAGAAATCAGTTCTAAATCGATCCGGATTGGGCTATAGAACCAAATCTCGGCAAAGATCTTACTTTGCTGTACTGAATCAGTCCAGAGGTAAAATTCAGGCATGGGTACCTAAACTATACCTGAACAAACCAACTGGATCAAATCAGTATTGGATCCCCAAGGACAAGATTCACATCTTGCCTAACCATCACCGTGGCTTTAGTCCAGGGGGAGCCAAACTGAAAACAATATTTATTATTAGATAAAATTGTTATTCTTTATTGAAATATGATTGTTTGCTTGTTTATTTAATTTCTGCAATTTATCATGATTAGACTTAGGCTAGTTTAAGGACCGAACAAACTTAGCTGAAACTTGACAACATAGTATTGGGTGGAGGTGAGATGATAGTACGTTAGGGAAGCCAATTTGGCGGAACTAACCGAAGCTACCGATCCAAGACCCAAACTAGATAGACCAGAAATTTTTCAAAGAATTTTTGAAAATGAAATTTCATTAAAAGGCTTTGTCAAGGAAAGGGTGGATGATCCCATAAGGCTACGGCCAAAGAAGGCCCAGTGCCTCGCCAAGACCTGGAAGCCAATTTCTGAAATTCAACTTCAAATTTTTTTGTCAAATTCGAATCTAACACAAAATTTCAGTTATTTGTAGAGTTAAACATTTTTGTTAAAATTAATTGTTTTCAAAATTAATTAAGTTTTTAAAATTTAATTGTTTTCAAAATTAATCAAACTTTTCAAAATAATTTTTAACCATCAAAACCTGTCTCACGAAAACCATAAGGCTAACGTGATTGAAAACCCTAGATCTTGGGTGAGACAGACTAGGCAGTGAAACTCAATTTAAGCTATTCCTGACTCTAATTGGATCCAAATCAAGAAAACTCTTTATGTGTAGGAACATAAAGATTTGGACCAATGGATGTTGGATAGCGGTTGCTCCAGACACATGACTGGAGATAAATTGAAGTTCACTAAGCTCAAGTTCAAAAACTTAGGCTCAGTGGCATTTGGCAATAATGCTACACTCAAGGTAATTGGGTCAGGTAATATTGAACTTAAATCCGATTTCATTATTAAGAAAGTTCTATTGGTTGAAAACTTTAATTTTAACCTGCTTAGCATAAGTCAGTTATGTGATTCTGGTTATATAGTCACTTTTAACAATTCTAACTGCCTAATTAGAAATGTACAAAACTCAGAAATCATGCTTAAGGGCACTAGGAAAAATAATGTATACACTATAAACCTTCCCCTTGTACCCAAATGTATGTTAACACAATTAGAACAATCAAACCTCTGACATAGGAGATTAGGTCATACCAATCTAAGAACTATCTCAAAAATTACCCAACTTGGCTTAATCAAAGGTATTCCCAAAATTAAAAATAATGAAAACCTAATATGTGAATCTTGTAATCAAGGTAAACAAACCAAATCCAATCACAAACTAACCCAATCTGATTTAACTCAAACTACACTTGAGCTCCTACACCTTGACCTGTTTGATTCACATGGAGCCAAGTCACTAAGCGGGAACCGATACTGCTTAGTAATAGTTGATGATTACTCAAGGTTTACCTGGGTTAAGTTTCTAAAAACCAAAGATGAAACCCTAAACTTATTTAATGAATTCTGTAAACTAATTGAAAATCAAAATGACACTAAAATTAAAAGATTTAGGAGTGATCACGGGGGAGAGTTTGAAAATCAAAGATTCGAGGAATTCTGTAAGGTAAATGGGTACCTACATGAATTTTCATGTCCTAGAACCCATCAACAAAATGGGATAGTTGAGCGAAGGAATAGAACATTACAAGAAGCCGCTAGGGCTATGCTCAACGAATTTAATCTAGCAAACCAATTTTGGGTAGAAGCAATTAGTATAGCTTGTTATATCCAAAATAGGGTTTTGATTAACAAGCGACACAACAAAACCCCCTATGAACTGTACTACCATAGACTCCCAAACCTACACTACCTAAGGGTCTTTGGATGCAAAGTTCATATCCTAAATACCAAAGACTATCTAGGAAAATTTCAGTCCAAGTCAAACCTAGGTATCTTCCTAGGATACTCAACCACAAGTAGAGCCTATAGAGTGTACAACAAACAAACTAAGAAAATTGAAGAAACAACAAACGTAATCTTTGATGAAGAAATCAACTCAACATCTAATAATCCAGATTTAATTTCATCAAACTCTGACCAAGAAAATAATGAACCAACAATTGAACCCTTAATTGAACCCTTAAACGAACTAAACATTGAACCAATTAATGAGTCAACTGAACCAAGTACTGAACCAACAAATGAACCAGCCAAAAGAGTCGACTCAAACAGTGAACCAAACCGATCAGCCGGACCTGAGGCTGAACCAAGTTTTAGGAGAACCAGGAAACCCAGACTTAGTCACCCAACCGATCAAATTGTGGGTGATCCAACTCTAGGGGTCAGAACTAGATCCTCCTATAGAAACCTTAGTCAAATAGCTATGATATCGAAAATAGAACCCAAAACTATAGATGAAGCCTTACCTGACCCTGATTGGATCATAGCTATGTAAGAAGAATTAGCCCAATTTGAGAGAAACCAAGTCTGGGAACTAGTGCCTAAACCTGAAGGCAAATCCATCATAGACACTAAGTGGGTCTTTCGAAATAAGCTAAACGATCAAGGTGAAATAGTTAGAAATAAAGCCCGCTTAGTAGCTAAGGGATTCAGTCAAGTAGAGGGACTAGATTACGATGAAACATATGCCCCAGTAGCTAGACTTGAGCCCATTAGAATGTTATTAGCCTTTGCATCCCATAAAGGATTTAAATTATATCAAATGGATGTAAAGTCAGCCTTTTTAAATGGATTCATTAAAGAAGAAGTTTATGTAGGACAACCCCCTGGGTTTGAGGACTTAGACAAACCTGACCACGTTTACAAATTAACTAAAGCACTATATGGGTTAAAACAAGCACCTAGGGCCTAGTATGAACGTTTATCTACTTACTTAATTTCTAAAGAATTTAAACAAGGACAAATTGACTCAACATTATTCATTAAAACACTAGAAAACGATATATTTATTGCTCAAATTTACGTAGATGATATAATCTTTGGATCCACCAACACCAACTTCCTAAAAGAATTTGTTAAAGTAATGGAAGATGAATTTGAAATGAGCTTAGTTGGTGAGCTTACCTTTTTCCTAGGACTACAAATCAAACAAACTAAAGATGGAAACTACGTCCATCAATCCAAATATGCTAAAGAGTTAATAAAGAAATTTAAAATGGATAACTCTAAAAGCATAAATACCCCTATGGCAACTAATGTAAAAATAGATAGTGACCCTGATGGTAAGCCAGTAGACCTCAAACTATACAGAAGTATGATAGGTAGTCTACTTTATCTTACAGCCAGCAGACCTGACATTTTATTTGCTGTAGGAATGTGTGCTAGATACCAAACCTGTGCTAAGGAAATGCACTTAGCAGCCCGAAAAAGAATACTAAGATATATAAAGGGCACCCTAAATATAGAGATTTGGTATCCTAGAACCTCAACCTTCAATCTGTCAGGATACTCGGACTCTGACTATGCTGGTTGCAAATTAGATAGAAAAAGCACAAGTGGAAGCTGCCAATTGTTAGGAAATAGCTTAGTAAGTTGGTGCAGCAGAAAACAACACTGTGTAGCTCTATCCACAACTGAAGCTGAGTATGTGGCCTTAGGAGAGTGTGTTGCTCAACTTTTATGGATGATGCACACACTTGAGGACTTCCAGCTCAACTACACCCAAACTCAAGTGTTTATTGACAATATAAGTTCAATTAATTTAACTAAGAACTCAATCCAGCACTCCAGAACCAAACACATAGAAGTCAAACATCATTTTGTAAGAGACCATGTAGCCAGGGGTGAAATAGTACTTAAGTATATTGACTCTAAATCCAATTTAGCTGATATATTCACAAAACCCTTACCTGAATCTGAGTTCAGCTCACTAAGAAGGCAGTTAAGATTGTTCTTTGTAGAATAGTTTAAGTTACTTCTCTACTTGATTTAAATTTTTTTTTTAAATTTGAAAAACTGTTTTACTTAATTTCAAAATCAGTTTTCATTTTTTTTCGACTTAGTCTTATTTTTATTGCAAAACTACCCCCTTTAAAAATTAGGGCTTTTTCGAAAATGGACTTAGCCTAGGCCCTAACCCTAGAACTGCATGCACCTATAGACTTAGAAGCCAGCATCTCACAAGCACCTTTGGGTACTTTTGATTGATAACCTAGAAAGGGGTGAGATGCTTAGGACTTTGCCTTAATTCAAGATGCTTTAAGTCAGTACATCTGCAGTAATTGGGGCACTAAATACAACATAAACAACAATCAAATTAAGTGTCAAGTTTAGAAAATCTAACTTGAACAGAAACACTTAACTTGACTAACCCTAGCAAAAACTACTATTTATAACAGTTAGTAAGTAGCTAATTGGGTTAGACAGGTCCCTACAGAGAAAATTGATTGATTTAGTGTAAAGCTAATTATGAATTGGTTCAGTACAGTAAATTCTTATTTATTTCCTTTATGCAATCATATTTATCTTGTTTTGATATATGACAAAGGGGGAGAGATAGGAAAGGAAAGAGAAAAATTACTTTACTTTCACTTTTTCAAAATTTTTCCTTTATTCAAAAAGGTTCAAAAATATACTTATCCGTTATTCAAAAGCTTAAACTTTTCAAAAAGCTTTCACTTATTCTTGATTCAAAAGCTTAAAGTTTTCAAAATCTTTCCTTTATTCAAAAAGGTTCAAAAATATACTTATCCTTTATTTGAAAGCTTAAACTTATTGAAGAAGTACTTAAGTTCTTAAAGCTTCAAAATTTTACCTAAGTACTCCAGTTTTAAAAGTTCTTAAAGCTTTAAAAATTTTGCCTAAGTACTCCTTCAAAAGTTCTTAAAGCTTTCAAAATTTTGCCTAAGTACTCCAGTTTCAAAAGTTCTTAAAGCTTTCAAAATTTTGCCTAAGTACTCTAGTTTCAAAATTTCTTAAAGCTTTCAAAATGTTGCTAAGTACACTAGCTTCAAGATTTTTACTCAAGCTTTCAAAATTTTCCTAAGTACTCTAGCCTTTCAAAAGTTTCTTACTTAAGCTTGTCAAAAATTTTTTTAAGTACTCTAAAGCTTAAGTTTTTCAAAACTGTATTAAAACTGAAATTCTTACTTAAGCTAACATTTTCAAAAAGATTTCAAGTACAAGTAAAGTTTTTTTTAACCCCACGAATTTTTGAAAAATCTAGGGGGAGATTCCTTCCAGGGGGAGGGAACAAAAGTTAAAACTTTTTCATGTTTTGCTTAAACTTAACTTTTTGAACTAGGGTTGCCATAAATCAAAAAGGGGGAGATTGTTGGTGCAGAATGCACCTAAGTCAAACCTGTGTTTTGATAATGACAACAGAGGTCAAAAGTTAAGTCTTACTTATTTTTCTAACAAGTTAGTCTAGTGTGCAGAAAAAGACCTAGCGAAGGACAGCTAGGCACTGGCGAAGGAATGCCAGGGTCAAAATCCCTAGCGAAGGACTGCTTGGCGCCAGGTGAAGGACAACCTAGGACAGAAGCCCTAGCGAAGGAATGCTAGGCACCGAGCGAAGGGCAGCTCGGCATCCAAGACCTTCAAAGGACCGTCAGGCAAAAGTCCAACCAGAGGAACGGTTGGCATCAGGTAAATTCTCTCGAGAGGAGTAGGTGAGGACGCGTTCCCCATCGAGGGAACAGTAGGCGTCGGTTCGACCTAGGGCTCCATTTTGGAGACCAAAGTCAGAACTAAGACAGCTAAGGCTGTATAACTAAATATTTTATTTGCTTTAGTGTGTTTTGGACTAACCCTGGATGCAGGACCGAAGGAACGTGTGTCTGCAGCTCAGAGAGCCTCAAAGGAATGAGGCAATAGCTGACCAGGGCGCCCGGAGTGTCCCGGGCGCCCCCAAGGTGAATACCAAACACAACAAATGCAAAGTAGCCTCGACAGTTCATATTCGGGGCGCCCCCGTGCTCCCGGGTGCCCCTTGCGCTGCGGGCGCCCCCAGGCGCAACCTCGAACCAGAACCCCTCGAAGCCAAGGAGATAGGACTTTGACCCGGTCAATCCGGGCGCCCCGGGCGCCCCGGTCAAAGCGGATCCAGATGATAGACGCTGACCGAGAGCTCTGCGGATCAGAGGCCACGTGGGGGCACCCCCGACGTCCCGGGCGCCCCCAGGCCCTATATAAAGGGCCTTCGACCAAGGGTTCAGAATATCAGTTCTCTCAACGCCCCAAAGATCTTCTACGCTCGTGCCTTGCTCCGGAAACACTCCAACTCGAGCCGATGACGTCCCGATGCCCCGAAAGAGTCAATCCACTCTGGACGTCGCTAACGAAGATCGAATTTTTTATTATTATTGTTAGTGCACTTATTTGTAATAAATTATTGTAAACTGTTTTGCGCGTATATAGAATTGCCCAAAGTAAACGGTCAACGACCGTGGGCCTTGGAGTAGGAGTCGACACAGGCTCCGAACCATGTAAATCGACTGTCTTTGTGCTGTGATTGTTTTTATTTTATTTCCGCTGCGTACGTGCTCTTTACGAAAATCCAAACGATTTCCGATATTCACCCCCCCCCTCTATCGGTTTTCTCGATCCAACATTATGGACTGGCCAGAACATGAGAAAGTGAAGTGCACCTCCTTCTGCCTAGCAGGAGATGCTAGAATGTGGTAGGAAAGGGTGAAGGCCAAGCAAGACATAAACCAGATGACGTGGGCCAACTTCGAAGCAGAGTTCTTCGAAGAATTCTTTCATATGCGGGTTACCAACTGGCATTATGATGAATTCACTGAATTTCGTCAAGGTAACCTATAAGTAGAGGAAGCCGTGAAGAGATTCAACAGACTGGCTCACCTGTGCCCTGAACTGGTCAGCACTGAACGAGAGTGAGTCAGGCTAATGCTCAAGATGCTAAGGCCAGAAATAGCATTGAATGTGGCCAGCGGCTTCCATAGGCCGCAAATCTCAGAAGAACTAGTTAGCAGTGCTCTGATCACCGAACACTACCTGAACTGCATGCAACAGCAGAAGTCAGTCATGATAGAAAGTAAAGGCCAAGGCAGTTCAGGAACTCAGAAACCCCAAGGCGTTCGTAGAGAAGTTAGCTATACCTCCAGATGTACTCAGTGGCCAATTCTTAACCGCCCTACCTTCAGGAGAGACCATGGCATCCACGCACTGGCTCCGTGCAGTGTTAGTCAGAATAGCAAGCAGAGAGCTTTATAGTGATCTGATAGTACTAGATATGACAGATTATGATGTCATTTTTGGAATGGACTTCCTAATCAGGTACGGTGCCTCCATAGAATGCCGTAAAAGGAAAGTCATATTCCAACCTGAAGAAGGAGTGCAGTTTGAATACATTGGAGAACCCAAGAGAAAAGCCAAGAAATTTCTCTTAGCTTTAAAAGCACAGAAACTGCTGGATTCATGATGTACCGGATTTCTAGCACATGTAGTCAATACCGAACAAGAGAAGGAACAAAAGCTAGAAGAGGTCCCAGTGGTATGTGACTACCCAGCAGTCTTCCCCGATGAGTTACCAGGCTTAGCGCCAGACAGGGAGATAGAGTTTGAAATAGATCTCATTCCAGGTACCAATCCCATTTCAAAATCACCATACCGTATGGGCCCAGCAGAATTAAGAGAACTTCAGGAGCAACTACAGGAGCTTCTTGACAAGGGCTTCATACGCCCTAGTCATTCACCTTGGGGAGCTCCTGTATTGTTCGTGAAAAGAAAGATGGGTCCATGCGCTTGTGTATAGATTACCGGGCCTTGAATCAAGTCACCATCAAGAACAAGTATCCCTTGCCAAGAATTGAAGACTTGTTCGATCAGCTAAAGGGAGCAGCAGTGTTCTCAAAAATAGACTTGAGATCGGGATATCACCAGGTGAAAGTTAAGGAAGGTGACATCCCCAAGACAGCTTTCAGAACAAGATACGGATACTATGAGTCTGTAGTTATGCCTTTTGGCGTAACGAACGCTCCAGCGACTTTCATGGACCTCATGAACAGAGTGTTCCGAGAATATTTAGATAAGTTTATTATCGTCTTCATCGATGATATTCTGATATATTCCAGGACTCAGAAGGAACACGCAGAACACCTGAAAATGGTATTAGAAATTATTCAGTGGAGCCAACTCTATGCGAAATTCTCCAAGTGTGAGTTTTGGCTCGATCAGGTGTCTTTTCTGGGTCACATCATCTCCAAGGATAGTGTGATGGTAGACCCCAGCAAAATAGAAGCAGTAAGTAACTGGATCAGACCAAAGAATGCCAGTGAGATCAGAAGTTTTCTGGGTCTAGCCGGATACTACAGGAAGTTCGTAGAGAATTTCTCCAGAATAGTGAGATAATGTAGAGAACACTACACTAAGCCATTCCTAGTCAAGTATTAATATTTAAGGACAATATTAATGCATGGAGACTAGCATGTAGGTCAACTGATGACTTGAGCTCACAAGTTATGGATATGTGATATGCGATCACTGGGTATGTAATGAATTATGTGGGCCCTTTGATCGAGTAGGACTACTAAAACGCATGACCATGCTCAAATGAGTCAATATGAGATATTGAACTCATTTGTTTGAGTGAGTCTACTCGGGGATCAAGAAACACAAGATTGATTGAGGATGACACGGTCTATGCCTCATTGGTCAATCTAGATATCAAGGATAGAAGGATAAGGTCATACATTATCATAGTCACGGAGGTTTAGTCGGATCTCGACTTTTCTTGTTACTTGGGTAGCAATGATGCATTGCTAGATGTCGCTCATTGATTATGTGTCTAAAGTGGTTTAGACACATGGCCAACGTTTCGAGAACCTATTGGGTCACACACTAAGGACACGATGCTTCGGAGATTAATTGATCTTGGTTTGACTAAGATTTAATTCGAATTGGATTAATTGAGTTAGACTCAAGTGAATCTAATTAGATTATGGGATTGAGTCTAAGTTGGACTCATCTAGATTAGACTCAACTACTTAATTATGAATAATATTCATTAAAAGATTTAATAAATATAATTTAAGTGGAAGGCTAAAAGACATTTTATTCATTAGATGAATAGAATATTAAGAGTCTCAAGGAATACCAAGAGGCTTGGTATTCATTGGGTTAAATACCCCCCCCCCCCCTTGTCAAAGGCTAGAGTGTGTATCTCTCTTCCTCTTCTTTCTTCGTCCTTGTCCATAACTCCCTAGTGGAGGTTCTTGTGTTTTGTGAACCATCCCAAGTTGCTAGCACAACTAAGGTGGTTCCTCTTCGAGGCGTAGATCGTGTTCGTGTGGATACGCATAGAGGCACGGACACTTGAACGTGCTAGAGATCCGGCGAAACAAAGGACTAGCGGGATAAGTGAAGGGCACGCGACAAAGTTATTCCTATAAGATAGGAATTGTTGATCACTTTGTATGAGTTTTCTTTCGTATGGATCGCTCGAGGGATCTTATTTCCGCTGCGATTTTAAATATTTTACCCATGGATCCCTACAGTTGTATCAGAGCCACTTGGGAAGGATCATACAAAGTTTAGAAAACTTTTATATGTGATATAGAAGTAGGATATAATTTTATTATAGATTGTATAATGTATGAGCATTTGTCGAGATACAAAAGTTTGTGTTGATCAAACTAAAAGCCTATAGCATCATCATATGAAATATGAAACTGTGCTATGATGCGAATGTACTCGACAAATTTTATAACCTATGGTTTCGGCTCATGAGCATTTTTACAATCATAATAAAATTGATGTCCTAAATCTATTGTATGTGAATGATGACATAGTGTATGGTTATGACCTTAACCCTAATGTGATTGGATGTATGCATGTGTGTACATGTTGTAATTCATAATATGACCTGCGTGTCGTGCCTTATCTCTATTTTTCCTAGTTGTAAAAAATAGATTTAGACTCGAATGTAACTCGAGTTTTCCTACATTGTAATGTACAAAAGGAGCAGTGGAGTGTCCATTGAAGAATGAAGTTACAAGAAGAATGCCGACCACACACGATGACAGAAGGATGCACTTGGAGAAGATGTTATTCCTAGGTTGACCATCGATCTTCTCATTGGATTGAGATGATCGTAGTATACGGGCCATAATCATATCACGTTTACTTGATTATATGTTGATATATGCTATGTGTGTGTATGTGATGCATGCTTAGATGCTTATCTTAATTAAGTTAATTCAATATGCCTACCAAAATTTGGTACTCATAAACTACCTCGATCATTTGTTGTTGGGTTTGCCAAAGCAAAGCAACGCATTTTATCTTGGTAGAATGCGAGAGGACAATTGTGATGTCCTGCTATCAAACTTTGGGTGAGATTTAACTAAGTCCCCTCAATTAGATTGAGAAACATTGAGCATATCCCAAAAGTTGGGAAAATTGGGTAAGAGAACAATTATTCCATGTCTTGGGCGTTTAGCCAAAGTTAACTCAAGATGATGTGTAATGTGGATCTTGACCCTTTGTTTCAAAGAGTTGCATGAGATGTAATTGGTAAAATGTTACCTACCTCATTATACCAAGTCTTGGGCGATTAGCCAAAGCTAACTCAAGATGAAGTATAATATGGATGTTGTCCCACATGAATAATGATTGCTATTTGGTTTGGAGCTAGTAGTGTTGGTAAATTGAGTTTGCCTACATCCATGACTAGCCCCAACCAAAGCTCTACGAATCAGTGAGAGCGTCATTTAATTAAAGGTCTGATTAAATGAATTAGATATGATACTTATTTCTGCAAAATTTTACTGTTGTAGATTGATGCACCCAATTTAGCTAATTATATTTGTCACGAATGTAGATCCATCAGAATTTAGAAATTTATAAATGTGCTGAAATCCCTTTTACAATCAAAGATATGAAAATATAATATAGGGGCCACAGGTCGTATTTTTCTCGAGGCTAGTTGTCGTGTTTGATTCGAACTTGTATTTATGTGTCGTTAATGTTTTTGGGTTTCAAATAAAATTTGGTGTTTGGTTTCCAATAGACAAGAAAATGCAATGAAAAGAAAGGTAATGTAACTAAGCAAGTACTAGACTAGGTAATGACAATTAATTGATCTCAACCAAATGAACAATTTAACTAACTAAAGTAAACTTGCAGGAATCGCTACCTAAACTGATATCAAATGAAATTCTACACTAAAAGTTGTGAAATGGAATCAAACTTGATACAAACTTGATATGCAAAAGTAAAAGAAAGTATTATTCCGAAATTGGGAACTTGCAGAAACAATAATGCTACAATTCAGAAATGAAAATTATTAATTTGCTTGGACAAACAATCTCAGCGAGATGAATGCAGAATTGAAGGAAGAAAATTAGAGATGTAGACAACAATGTAGAATTGATCTTAATGCAAAATCAGAATTCAGAACTTCAGAAGATGCAGTACAGATTTTTCAGATTGACTTGGATGCCAAATCAAGTAAAGAAAACTGAAATCAAATGCTCAAGTTGCTGTTCAGATACGTGCCAAAAACAAAGCTAAAGTTCCATTGATACCATTTCAGTAACAACATACCAAAACATTGCATGCAAGTAAACCTAAGCTATCTAATGCTAAGGCTGGTCGAATTCAAGGTTTAGTGTAGAATGACTGCAACAATTTAAACACAAAGCAAACAAACAGCTGAAGTTCAGTTTAAAAACATCTCAGGCAGCAATACATGTGCAGGAATTCAGAGCTACTAGCAGAAATAAAAGGCAACATGAATTGAATACAGAATCAAACAAATCAACTAAACTCGAACACTACAATCCAAGGTTCAGATAAGCTCACAAGGAATAGAAATCACTTGGTACTATTCAGGACTTGAAATCCAAAACTTCAGAAATCAGAAATTGCAGTAATCAGGATTTTGCAGAAATCAGAAACTTGCAGGAATGAATACTGAATTACACTAACTGAGCTGAAACCAAATGCAACAATTTACTTCAATGACTATGTAAATGGATTGAACTTCAAAATGAACTCAATAAACCAAGCTAATCTAGCTTGAAACAAACATTTAGAACTGAAACAGTACTGATACGCTACAGTTTAAGCAGAACTAAAGATATGAGACTAAATTCAGATATGATTCAAATTCCAAACAAACTGATTCGAGAACAATTTTTCTCTAATTAAACTATCTAACTACTTACTTTGCAGGATGAAATCTAATTACTGCCGAAACAGTTTAGAAAAGAAACTTACAGCAGATACAAAAAAAACAGAACAGAACCTATTCTTCTGAAACTGAAATTACAGCTAGGAAAAACAAGAACAATGCGATTAAAACTAAGCCTCGACCATTCCTTGATTCAAGACCACCTTGTTCGTCACGCAAGGGCAAGCCAAGAACCCCTTAAACTCACAAATCAATGGGAATCAAGCTCCAATGTCAGATCTGCTCGAAACTGCACACTTGCTGGAAATTCCAATTCAAACTCTTAGATCTCGATGTGGAAAGATGCAGTGATGATTTGGAAATCATCTAAACTCATCCTAGAACCCCTACAGATGATTCAGATGCGAGGAAATGGATGCGATTGAGATCCAAGAGCTCAAAATGCAGATCTGGCGAAACCCTCAAGAAGCTCTGCATCCGGCACAATTCCGAGCTAAAATCGCCATGAAACTCTCTCCCAATGATCCAAATCTTGATTCAAGAAGCTGATCGTGTCGGCCACGCCTCTGATGGAAGAAATTTGAAAGAAAACGATGCAAAATTGAGAAAGAACGAGCTGAAAAACTGAGAAGGAGATGTGAGGTCGTGACCGATCTGAAAACAGGGCTGAAGCAGTTTAAATGGTTAAATAGTGGACGGCTGAGATTGAATCCGCTTCATCCAATGGTGGATCCTCGTCCGATTTGATTCAAAATTTCCAGATCTTGATCAGATGTCAGGATCATCCTCGGGGTAGCTCGGATCTGCCAGATCTATAGCGGATGGCTCAGATCAAGCTGATGTTTGAAATGGATGGTCTATATCACTCTGATCGTGATCCAACGGCTAGATGATCTCCGATTGGGCTGAAACTCTCAGATCTTGATCTGATCGCTCGATTAGACTTAACCCCAGCTCGGATCGATCAGAAGTTCTCAGATGGTCTAGATCTAACCGTTCTTGCATCGGACGGTCCAAATGAATCGGAGCTTGATTACTTGATCCAGTCCACTTTTGACTCAACCTTGACCCAACATGACCTAGGTCCATAATCCTTCCAAGCCTACAAAAGTAGATCAAAAATTTAGTGACAAAACAACCCAAATATAACAAGATTTACAATTAGGTCCAAAAAGGGTATAAATCCTAAAACCTAGGGTGAATCCACAATTACACAAGTAAAATATGGGTCAAACACAGATTTAAGCATATAATATGATCAACAAAATGACGCTTATCAACTCCCCCACACTTAAGCTTGAGCGTCTCGCGAAAAGTACTAAATATGTATCCCCTAGTTTATTTCCAAACATAAGTAGAAGCAATTGAAAAGAAATTACCTAGGGTTGTCAACTCTCAAAAATCTAAGCTCTATAGACTAATATCTTGTCCTTAAATCAACAACTTAACAATTTCAACCTTCATGATTCATTGAGATGAATTTCACTCTCTAAACCTCTCAAGGGAAACTTTTGGTGGCTCTCTTCCTAAGTTCTAAGTACATGATGAAAATGGAGCTCACTCATACACACATGCTTCTTGCACTACCATAGGCTTGCTTATTATCTACTCTCTACCATTATTCAAGATTAGAATCAACATCTATAAAAGTTTATTCAAAAGTGAAAGATATAGAAGATGGTAAAAATTGAAATAGAAGCAAAGCAAATAGCGAATTTGAATGAAATGGAAGACTTGGATGTTCAAGGATATTCTTGATGCCCTTTGCCCTCCTTTCAGTCCATATAATGAAATCCAAAGTGTGGTAGAGTGAGTCTTTGCAATGCCCATCAAAAATTATATGAGAAGACTTCATTAATTCCTTTGTGCCAACTTTCCATCTTGTGTGCCAATTTTGCTCTTCTCTTCTTCTTTTTGATTTTTCTTTTCTTTTCCTTTCTCTCTAGTGAATTCAAAATGTAAATGAGCAAATCTTCAATTTGGATGAGAATTACTTCACTAATCCATTGTGCCGAAACTCATGGATGTGCCAACTTGCTTTTGCTTCCTTGTTTTTTTCAAATTGTGTTTCAAACTGTTTTTTTTCTGTTTCTTTTCCGAGCTGCTGACTTCTTATTTCTTATGATCAACTGTCATCAACTAATTCTTGTTCAGTTAGAAACTTGCTGCTCAGAATTTTATCCGAAACTTGGAATATAGATTTCTTTCCCATGTCTTTCCTTTTAGTTCCCAAAAATTTCAGCTTCTTTTTTTTTCTGTGACTGAATTTTTCAGCAGTTTTTTTTTCTGACTATAGCTGTCTAATTGTGTCACATTCAATGCTCCAAGTACTCTAACACCCTCAGATTTTGAAACTCTTCCTTCCATATGCACTTGATAACTCCACTTTGTCCTCACTATACTTTTTTCAGCCATCTTACAATTGTTTGTCTTTTTTTTTCTGATTCATACTCCAACTCCACTTCCCTGATACAGCAGTGGACGTGCTCCAAAATTCTGAGACATTTATGTACTCAAATCCCTAATGCACAGCCTTAGAAAATCAATTCCAATTGCAAGTTGGTACAAAACTTTCTTTTGCACAGATTTTTCTTCTCTTCTCTTGTTTCCACCTTGGTTCAGATTTCTACACACCATTTCCTGCTTCAAGTCAAACCTAACAACTCATTCCAAACTTCAGCAAAGTGTTGCCAATTTAAGCTTCCATAATTCCTACTTCCCAAATGCTACAAATTCCATTGCTTCCAGAATTTTTCCATGGCACAGTTTTTTTTTTCTGTTTTTTTCTGTTTTCTTCTCGTGTGCCATTTCTTCTAATTGAGATTTCTTTAGATCCAATTCACCTCCAATTCACAACTGAATCCCCATTTATCTTGATACCAAGTTCCACTCAATTGGGTATCTTTTGGCTTCAACTCAAAAATGAAATGCATTTTTTTTTCAAATGTTTCCATCACACTAGCCACTCCCCCACACTTAATCTTTTGTCCGTCTCGGGCAAAATAACATCAAAGAACTTCCCCAAACAAACAAATCCCTGTAAAGGTATGGTTAAGAGTAGAAGATAAGGAAAGAAAATAGAAAGAACATGATTAGAATCAAGAATTGATATGGAAAGGTAAACAAATTTATTAGCCTCTATAGATGTGATCCAATCATTGAAATATGACTTTGAAAGAACCTAAGCAAGTTCTAGAGTACAATCACATGTATGTGTCACAAAAAATAAGGCTAAACCTCACTAGGTAAAAATAATTCATCTCAAGTCCTAAATCAAGAATCCATGGCCAAGTAGTACTCAAGCATCCAAGATTTCAACCATGAGCTCAAACCCTAAGTTTTAACAACCAAATTTAATTTGTTTTCAAAAGACTCTAAAATGCTATGAAGACAACCTAAAGGGATACATTTATTCCTATTCATTAAGGAAAAATGCCAAAAGAAACAAAATGGTATTTACAATGTCTATTATTTATTTCTTCTACTCTACTCATGCATTTATTAGCAAGAATTCATTTCAAAAGAAAAATCTACTTCTAGCAAGCATAAAAAGGAAAATGGCAATGAAAGAAAATGCAAGAAAAAGTAAACTCCCTTTTATTTCTGGCGGTCGGAGTCTATCAAGGAATAATCTCCGTCTTGGTAGTGGAGGAATAGGAGTAGCTGAAACAATTTCCTTTATATGCTCATTTTTATTTTGCATCACTCCCCCACACTTATTCTTCACAGTAGACTGTCCAGGTGGCCTAAGGTGATTTAAGTACAATAGCCACTTCTGAGGTGGAGTGCTATAAGTTAAAGCAAGATCATCTCCTCCCTCTTTATTCTTTCTGAAAAATCTTTCAGGTGGTTGAAGACTGTCTAGATGTAGAACCCACTCAAGAAATCTCTGGGACCCTGCAAAAACATGTAAAACCTTTCTCAAGCGTGCAGGATAAGAATGAAGTGCAATATAATCAATCTCTACATCAAATATATCTAAAAATGCATCGCATCCAATAAAATCAATTTTGGGTACCACAGTAAATTTTTCACAAGCAGTTTCTACATAAGATAAATCAAGAAAAGTCTCACAATCCATAAAATCAAACTCAGGTACCTTTAGAAGTTTTTCACATTCAATTTCAGCATAAGAAATAACAAGAGATTCTTTACAGTAAACAACTTCAATTTCAGGCTCTAAAAATTTTTCAAAATCAATTTTAGCATAATTTGTCTCAAGAATATCATAGCAATGCATAAAATCAAGTCTAGGTGCCTCAAAAGAATTTTCACAATTATTTTCCACAAATGATTGATCAGGACATTTTCACATGCAAATCTAGACATCTCCCTGAAATTTTCTAAAGGAAAAGAAGAAATACTTACCTGTTCATGATGAAAAGTGTCTACTGGGTCTACAAGGAATACCTCCAACTCAGATTCAAAATCTGGTGAACAATCAACTAGAATAGGTGATCCTTGGGTACTTGCTCCAATCATGCAAGTCCCTACACTTTCTGGAAATGGTGGTGGTCCCTGGGGCTCTGTGCAATCCCCTACACCTGTAGAATAATCTTCTGTGCATGCCTCCTCAGTAATATCTGCAACAACCTTATTAAAAAGATTAGGGCTATCAAAAACAATATCATCACAAAATACAAAGCAAGAAAAATCAGGTAAATCCTCCTCTGAAACCAACTCTCCTCCCCCTATGTCAAATGTACCACCATCATCAATAATCTGTGCCTCAACAGTCTCATCCACGGTGTCTATGCTCAGAATAGAACGATTTCCCTTAGGGTCCTTCATGGCGTCAAAAATACTAAACTGGACTACTGTGTCTCCCACCTCCATCGAAAGGGTGCCAACATATACATCAATTTTGGTTCTAGCAGTCTTCAGAAAAGGCCTTCCAAGGATAAGTGGGGATCTACGTGCAAGGTACTCTCCCTCCATGTCTAGAATGTAGAAGTCCGTTGGGAAAATCAATTCTTTCACTTTAACCAACACATCTTCAATGACTCCTGCCGGGCGGGTCTGACTCCGGTCTGCTAGCTGAATCACAACTCCAGTGGGCTGTAGAGGACCAATGCCAAGCATCTGAAAGACTGTCCTGGGCATGACATTAATAGAAGCTCCCAAATCAAGCATAGCATCATGTAGCGTGGTGCTTCCTATCTCACAAGACACAGTAAACATGCCAGGGTCTTCGCACTTCTGAGGTATGGCATGGATGAGTGATGACACATTCTTCCCCATACTGACCATTTCATTTTCCTTAAGCTTCCTCTTGTTAACACAAAGATCTTTCAGAAATTTCGCATATTTAGGAACCTATTTGATCATAGTCAACAAGGGTACATTAATTTCAACTTTACTAAAAAGTTTTACCAGTTCATTGTACTCTTTTGCTTTCTCCTCCTCCCCTTGTCTTCTGGTTGGAGTTCTCTCATTTGGAAAAGGCAAAGGAATAGAAACTTCCTCCTCATGAACCGAAATGGGTGGGGCTGATTTTTGAGTTGCTGCCCTGTTTTTTGGAGCTGCTGTACAATCTGTCTCGCCACTGATTTGTGCTTCGTTTTCCACCAAAATTGGAGGATTGCTAGATGAAGAAGTTGGGTACGAGCTAGGGGTGGTATCCACGGAAATTGGATGGGTTTCGGCACTGATTTGGGCTGGAAGTGAAGATGTTGCCCTGTTTTCTGAAAAATCTGCTCTTGGGTCATTTTGAGTTGATGCAACCTTCCCACTCCTCAAATAAATTGCGCTAACATTTCTCTTTGGGTTAGGAACAGCTTGGGAAGGTAGTAGACTTGATCCTTGAGCTTTGCTTTGATTTATGTCTTTAGCTATTTGCCCAATTTGCCTTTCAAGATTTTGTATAGCGGCAAAAAGATTTCCTTGTTGTGTTTGTTGGATTTGGGACTGTTGGGGCTGAAATGATGGCTGATATTGCTGTTGGAAAGGCTGATAAGAATGTGGGAATGTTGAGGAATTTTGTTGAGAATTATACCCTTGAAAATTCTGATTTTGAAAAGGAACTTGTTGTGGTGAGGGCAGAAATTGGTTGGGCTGAAATCCTTGGTTTTGGGGCTGAAAACTTGAGTTCCAAGGCTGGGAATTTTGCTGCGGTTGTTGAACTTGTTGCTGTGGAGGTTGATACAGCTGTGGATAACTCAGATTCCCTTGAAAACCTTGTTGAAACCCTTGAAATGGCTGCTGAAATTGTTGTTGGAAAGGCTGATTTAGGGGCTAAATTTGCTGATTTTGTGGCTGTGATTGTTGGGGCTGCTGCTGAACTTGCTGAAACATTTGTTGGGGTTGCTGTGATTGTTGTTGAAGTGGGCCTTGTTGGCAAAAAGAATTCCCATAATTCAAGTTTGGATGATCCCTCCACCCGGGGTTGTAAGTAGGAGAGTATGGATTGTTCCTAGCTTGAAATTGTCCCCTAACCAAAGCTGCTATTGACTCATCTTGTTGTAGGTTGGGACATAAATCTGAAGTGTGTTCCTTGCTAGAACAAATACCACATACACTCATTACCATTTGACTTGATTGTAGAGGTGCTGAAGGAGTTGAATTTTTACTTGAAATCTGAAGACCCATTTGCTTAACAGCTGATGTGAGTTCTAACAATGCACTACTAATCTCCTTTTGATCATTAGAAACCCCTAGAACTTCATTAACCCCTCGAGTAGATAATGCCCTGCTTCCAAATTGTTGTGAGTTCTCAGCCATATTTGAAATAAGCTCCCTGGCTTGATGTGGGGTTTTGTTGACTAAGGCCCCTCCAGCTGCTGCATCAATCATAATCCTATCCATTTGTAATAATCCCTCATAAAAGTATTGGATGAGGAGCTGCTCACTAATCTGATGCTGGGGGCAACTGGAGCAAAGCTTATTGAATCTTTCCCAGTAGTCATAGAGTGTCTCTCCCACTATCTGCTGAATGTCACAGATACTTTTTCTGATAATTGCTGTTCTGGAAGCTGGAAAATATTTTTCTAAGAAAGCCTTCTTCATGGAAATCCAACTAGACACATGCCCCGTAGGTAAGTAATAAAACCAGTCCTTAGCTGCTCCAGTCAAAGAAAATGGAAAAGCCCTCAGTTTGATGTCTTCCTCTGAAATACCCTGAGGCTTCATAGTAGAGCAAACAACATGAAACTCATGCAAGTGTCTGTTTGGATCTTCTCCGGATAAACCTTGAAACTTTGGCAAAAGATCTATAAGTCCAGATCTGAGCTCAAAATCTCCACCCAACTCTGGGTAGGCAATGCTGGAGTACTAAAAAGAAGCATCTGGCGCTGCTAGTTCTTTCATTGTCTTCTGGTGGTCTGCCATCTGATCAACTGAATAAGTGGAAATAGACTGAGTAGGAATAATGCCAAAAGCCTCTGAAACACTGAGCTGGCTCCTCCTAGCTCTGAAAGTCCTCTCAATCTCAGGGTCAAAATCCTCTAGATTACCACCTGTAGACCTGGTCATAAAAAACAAGGACAAATCGCAGTACGAGTATAGAGAAAGATGAAACAAGTAAAATCAACTCACAAGATATAGCAGTAAATGCAAGAAAAAATGAATCAAGAAAAATATGAAATGTGATCTCTCAAGCAAAAATCAAACAACTCAACTAGTTGCTTCCCCGGCAACGGCGCCAAAAATTTGATGGACCCAATTTAGCTAATTAAATTTGTCACGAATGTAGATCCATCAGAATTTAGAAATTTATAAATGTGCTGGAAACCCTTTTACAATCAAAGATATGAAAATGTAATATAGGGGCCACAGGTCGTATTTTTCTCGAGGCTAGTTGTCGTGTTTGATTCGAACTTGTATTTATGTGTCGTTAATGTTTTTGGGTTTCAAATAAAATTTGGTGTTTGGTTTCCAATAGACAAGAAAATGCAATGAAAAGAAAGGTAATGTAACTAAGCAAGTACTAGACTAGGTAATGACAATTAATTGATCTCAACCAAATGAACAATTTAACTAACTAAAGTAAACTTGCAGGAATCGCTACCCAAACTGATATCAAATGAAATTCTACACTAAAAGTTGTGAAATGGAATCAAACTTGATATGCAAAAGTAAAAGAAAGTATTATTCCGAAATTGGGAACTTGCAGAAACAATAATGCTACAATTCAGAAATGAAAATTATTAATTTGCTTGGACAAACAATCTCAGCGAGATGAATGCAGAATTGAAGGAAGAAAATTAGAGATGTAGACAACAATGTAGAATTGATCTTAATGCAAAATCAGAATTCAGAACTTCAGAAGATGCAGTACAGATTTTTCAGATTGACTTGGATGCCAAATCAAGTAAAGAAAACTGAAATCAAATGCTCAAGTTGCTGTTCAGATACGTGCCAAAAACAAAGCTAAAGTTCCATTGATACCATTTCAGTAACAACATACTAAAACATTGCATGCAAGTAAACCTAAGCTGTCTAATGCTAAGGCTGGTCGAATTCAAGGTTTAGTGTAGAATGACTGCAACAATTTAAACACAAAGCAAACAAACAGCTGAAGTTCAGTTTAAAAACATCTCAGGCAGCAATACATGTGCAGGAATTCAGAGCTACTAGCAGAAATAAAAGGCAACATGAATTGAATACAGAATCAAACAAATCAACTAAACTCGAACACTACAATCCAAGGTTCAGATAAGCTCACAAGGAATAGAAATCACTTGGTACTATTCAGGACTTGAAATCCAAAACTTCAGAAATCAGAAATTGCAGTAATCAGGATTTTGCAGAAATCAGAAACTTGCAGGAATGAATACTGAATTACACTAACTGAGCTGAAACCAAATGCAACAATTTACTTCAATGACTATGTAAATGGATTGAACATCAAAATGAACTCAATAAACCAAGCTAATCTAGCTTGAAACAAACATTTAGAATTGAAACAGTACTGATACGCTACAGTTTAAGCAGAACTAAAGATATGAGACTAAATTCAGATATGATTCAAATTCCAAACAAACTGATTCGAGAACAATTTTTCTCTAATTAAACTATCTAACTACTTACTTTGCAGGATGAAATCTAATTACTGCCGAAACAGTTTAGAAAAGAAACTTACAGCAGATACAAAAAAAATAGAACAGAACCTATTCTTCTGAAACTGAAATTACAGCTAGGAAAAACAAGAACAATGCGATTAAAACTAAGCCTCGACCATTCCTTGATTCAAGACCACCTTGTTCGTCACGCAAGGGCAAGCCAAGAACCCCTTAAACTCACAAATCAATGGAAAATAAGCTCCAATTTCAGATCTGCTCGAAACTGCTCACAGTTGGAAAATTCCACTTCAAACTCTTAGATCTCGGTGTGGAATGTTGAGATGATGATTTGGAAATCATCTGAGCTCATCCTAGGACCCCTACAGATGACTCAGATGGAAGGAAATGGATGCGGTTGAGATCCAAGAGCTCAAATCGCAAAACTGCCGAAACCCTCAAGAAGCTCTGCATCCGGCATAATTCCGAGCTAAAATCGCCATGAAACTCTCTCCCAATGATCCAAATCTTGATTCAAGAAGCTGATCGAGTCGGCCACGCCTCTGATGGAAGAAATTTGAAAGAAAATGATGCAAAATTGAGAAAGAACGAGCTGAAAAACTGAGAAGGAGATGTGAGGTCGCGACCGATCTGAAAACAGGGCTGAAGCAGTTTAAATGGTTAAACAGTGGACGGCTGAGATTGAATCCGCTTCATCCAACGGTGGATCCTCGTCCGATTTGATTCAAAATTTCCAGATCTTGATCAGATGTCAGGATCATCCTCGAGGTAGCTCGGATCTGCCAGATCTATAGCGGATGGCTCAGATCAAGCTGATGTTTGAAATGGATGGTCTATATCACTCTGATCGTGATCCAACGGCTAGATGATCTCCGATTGGGCTGAAACTCTCAGATCTTGATCTGATCGCTCGATTAGACTTAACCCCAGCTTGGATCGATCAGAAGTTCTCAGATGGTCTAGATCTAATCGTTCTTGCATCGGACGGTCCAAATGAATCGGAGCTTGATTACTTGATCCAGTCCACTTTTGACTCAACCTTAACCCAACATGACCTAGGTCCATAATCCTTCCAAGCCTACAAAAGTAGATCAAAAATTTAGTGACAAAACAACCCAAATATAACAAGATTTACAATTAGGTCCAAAAAGGGTATAAATCATAAAACCTAGGGTGAATCCACAATTACACAAGTAAAATATGGGTCAAACACAGATTTAAGCATATAATATGATCAACAAAATGACGCTTATCATAGATCACCATGTCATCTAACACGTCAAATACTCTCTCTCTGCGATCCGTCCTTGAGAAGGACAAGCTCAACGGAGCTAGTTTCCTGGACTGCTACAGAAACTTGAGGATAGTCCTCAAACAATAACGAAAACTGTACGTCCTATAGCAATCTCTTGCAGAAGCACCCGTCGCTACCGCTACCCGTGCCGAAAAGGATGCTTACAAGAAGCATCTGGATGATGCACTTAATGTATCATGCCTTATGCTTGCCACCATGAACTCTGAGCTTCAGAAGCAACATGAGAACATGAATGCACATGAGATGGTTGAGCATCTAAACCAACTATATCAAGGGCAAGCTAGGCATGAGTGGTTTGAGGTGTCTAAAGCCCTATTTGCATGCAAGATGCAAGAAGGAACTCCTGTAGGAACTCAAGTACTCAAGATGATTAGGTATGTCGAGAACCTTGAAAGACTAGGATTTCCACTGGGCCAAGAATTGGCTACGGACCTTATCTTGCAATCGTTGCCAGAAGGGTACATTCAATTTGTCATGAACTATAACATGAATGAAATTGACAAGCCTTTGCCTGAGATACTCAGCATAATAAGAACTGCTGAACCTAATCTCAAGAAAACCAAAACCAGTAATGTATTGATGGTACAAAAGGGTAAAGGAAAATGGAAGTCTAAAGGCAAGGGTAATACCCAAGCCAAAGGCAAGGCCAACTCTAGTACATCCAAGGCTAAAGATAAGGTGCCTAAGGAAGGGGCCTTCTTCCATTGTGGTGAGATCGGACATTGGAAGAGGAACTTCAAACTCTACCTGGAGGAAGTAAAGAAGAAAAGAAGTGAGACTTCTGCCTCAGGTATTTTTGTTATAGAAGTCAATCTATCTATCTCTTCTTCTTGGGTATTAGATACCAGATGCGCGTCTTACATTTGTACTAATGTGCAGGGCCTTCAAAGAGCTAGATCATTGACAAAGGGCGAAGTGGACCTACGAGTAGGCAATGGAGCAATAGTCGCTGCCATAGCTGTAGGAACTTTTTCCTTGTCTTTGCCCACTGGGCTTATCTTAGAACTAGAGGAGTGCTTTTATGTACCTGCATTGACTAAGAACATAATTTCAGTATCTTGTTTGGACAAGAAAGACTTTTCATTTATCATAAAGGACAAATATTGTTCCATAATGTTAAATGACATGTTCTATTGTAATGCACAACTTGTGAATGAACTCTATGTTCTAGACCTAGAAAACCCAATCTATAACATAAATACCAAACGGTTCAAATCCAATGATGTGAACCAAACGTATCTCTGGCATTGTCGCTTGGGACATATAAATGAGAGTCGTATATCCCAGCTCCATAAGGATGGATTACTGGACTCATTTGATTTTAAATCATATGAGACATGTGAATCTTGTCTTCTAGGCAAGATAACCAAGACTCCATTTAGTGGACATAGCGAAAGAGAGACAGACTTGTTAGGACTCATACATACTGATATATGTGGATCTTTCAATGTCGCAGCTAGAGAAGGCTATCAGTACTTCATCACTTTCACTGATGATGTCAGTAGATACGGCTATGTGCATCTCATGAAAATAAGTCGGAATCCTTTGAAAAGTTCAAAGAATTCAAAAGTGAAGTACAAAACTAACTTGGCAAGAGTATTAAGATGCTTCGATCATATCGAGGTGGTGAATACCTTAGCCAAGAGTTTCGTGACCATCTAGCAGAGTGTGGGATCATATCCCAACTCACTCCACCTGGAACACCACAATGGAATGGGGTGTCCGAGTGGAGAAATCGTACTCTATTAGATATGGTACGATCGATGATGAGTCAGACAGACCTTCCTACTTATGGGGATTCGCTCTAGAGACGACTCATTTCACAACCAAGTTTAATCAAAGGCTGTCACAAAGACACCATATACGATATGGACTGGGAAGAGTCCCACGATGTCTTTTATGAAGATTTGGGGTTGTGAGGCATACGTTCGACGTCAAGTCTCAGATAAACTAGGACCTAAATCTGATAAGTGCTATTTTGTAGGATATCCCAAGGAAATAAAGGGATATTACTTTTACAATCTAACATAAGGCAAAGTGTTTGTCGCTAGAAATGGTGTTTTTCTAGAAGAACTAGTGTGAGTAAAATCCATCTTGAAGAAGTTCAAGATGCAGATAGTACTGAGGCTTTAATGGACATTCAATAGACACCACAAGATGTTGTGGATCATGAGATTGTTGCACAAGAAGTTGTGGAACAACAAGATGTTCAAGTAGACCAACCTCTTCGCAGATCTGATAGGATACGTTGTCAGCCTGAGAGATACTCATTTCTCTTGTCTGACCATAATGACGTTACGCTTATTGAGTTGAATGAGCCTACATCCTATCAAGAAGCTGTGATGAGCCCAGATTCTGAGAAATGGCTAGAGGCCATGAAATCCGAAATGGAATCCATGTACACTAACCAAGTATGGACATTGGTTGATCCACCTGAGGGGATTAAACCCATTGGGTGTAAGTGGGTCTTTAGAAGAAAGACTGACATGGATGGACGCATGCATACCTATAAAGGGCGGTTGGTAGCTAAAGGTTTCAAACAAAATCATGGTATCGATTATGATGAAACTTTTTCACTAGTGGCTATGCTTAAGCCTATTCGGATCATGCTTGCTATTGCAGCTTACCATGACTACGAGATCTGGCAGATGGATGTCAAAACCGCATTCCTAAATGGGAATTTACTCGAGGATGTGTACATGACACAACCTGAGGGTTTTATAGATCCAGAGCATTCTAGAAAGGTATGTAAATTGCAAAGGTCCATTTATGGGCTAAAGGAAGCTTCTCAAAGCTGGAATCTTCGATTCGATGATGCAATCAAAGCGTTTGGTTTCATCAAGAATGAAGATGAACCTTGTGTCTACAAGAGGGTTAGTTGGAGCACAATTGTCTTCCTGATCTTGTATGTAGATGACATACTCCTCATTGGGAATGATATCCCTTCACTACAGTCTGTGAAGACGTAGCTAGGGAATTGATTCTCAATAAAAGACTTAGGTGATGCAGCCTATATCCTAGGCATCAATATCTGTAGAGATAGATCTAAGAGATTGCTCGGCTTAAGTCAGAGTACATATATTGACAAGGTGCTTAATCGTTTTGCCATGTAGAATTCCAAGAAGGGATATCTGCCGATGTCACATGGTGTGAGTCTTTCGAAGATTCAAGGTCCCTCTTCTAAGGAGGAGAGAGACCATATGGATCAGATTCCTTATGCATCCGCTATAGGGTCTATCATGTACGCCATGCTTTGTACTTGACCAGATGTCTCGTATGCTTTGAGCATGACGAGCAGGTACCAGTCAGATCCAGGTGAAAGTCACTGGACAGCTGTCAAGAATATTCTTATGTACTTACGAAGGACGAAAGAATATTTCTTAATATTTGGAGGCACTGATGAGCTAGCTATAAAGGGTTACAGTGACGCAAGCTTCTAAACAGACAGGGATGATTTTAGATCGCAGTCACGGTATGTGTTTTGCCTGAATGGTGGCGCTGTGAGCTGGAAGAGTTCGAAGCAGGACACAGTCGCAGATTCTACAACAGAGGCCGAGTATATTGCCGCGTCTGAGGCGGCAAAAGAGGTTGTTTGAATCCTGAAGTTCATTGCAGAGCTTGGTGTGATTCCTAGCATTGTGGACCGGTTAGACCTCTATTGTGACAAGAATAGGGCTATTGCACAGGCTAAGGAACCTCGGTCACATCAGTGGATCAAACATATACTACGGCGCTTCCATCTCATTAGAGAGATTATCGATAAAGGAGATGTGAGGATATGCAGAGTACACACTGATTCTAACATCGCAGATCATTTGACCAAGGCTTTGGCACAAAAGAAGCATGATGGTCATACCAGGTCCCTGGGAATTAGATACTACAGTGATTGACACTAGTGCTAGTGGGAGATTGTTAATAGGAGCCCTAGAGCCAATTATGTGATAATTGACTAGGGACATTTTGTATCATATTCTATTATTAATAAAGGCATGTTTGATTATTATACTTACTTTGTATTTGTGTCAAATAACTAAGTATAATAATATCCTTGGGTAGTAGGTTCTTATCTACATTATATCGATTGGTCGAATCGATATTGAGATAATGTAGAGAACACTGCACTAAACCATTCCTGGTCAAGTATTAATATTCAAGGACAATATTAATGTATGGAGACTAGCATGTAGGTCAACTGATGACTTGAGCTCACAAGTCATGGATATGTGATATCAAGTTGACACTTGGGTATACATTGGAGAATGTGTACTGAATTATCCGCTATGAGAAAGTTTCATAGATTGTCATATGAGTGTCATAAACATTCTCATGTGACTATTGGTATGAATAGTCCTTAAACCTGAAGTCACTACGGTTCCCTACATAATGTAACACCCCAAAATTTTCCCATATGAAATATTATGAATTCATGAAACATTATTATTATTATGAAATATTATGAATTCATGAAATATTATCATTATTATGAAATTTCATGATGGGCTTGGCTTAATGGGCTTTGATATGGATTAGTGTAAAATGTGATAAAAAGAAGAGGTAGAAAGGAGGAAGCAAGGATTGAACCTTGAACCTCCTAGTTGCACTAATCATGTCATAACCAACACACCAAGCCATGTTTCATGTTGAGAGAATAAGAAACATACTTGTTAAAGCTAGGGAAGTGAAGAGACATGTCTCTTCATGAGAAAAGTATAAATAAGAGAAGGAGAAGTTGGAATAACTTCCTCTCTTCTTCTTCCTCACTCTTCCCTCTTCAAAATCGAAAACTCTCCCCTCCCCTTCTCAAATTTTCGAAACTCCAACCCTAGGTTTCCTCCATAAGAAAAACTCCCAAGAGGGCCCTATAGAGAGACTACCTTCTACTAAAGCAAGGCTAAGGAAAATAAGCGCAAGAAGGGCTCTCCTCTCCTCCTCTTCAAGGACTTCTTGGTGGAGATTCAAGCGAGAGGATGTAAGTAATCCCCTCACCTGCATTACAATAGTTTCGAGTGTCTAAAATGGTTTAAACATAGGATGAAGCTCTTGATGTTTTCGGCCAAGAAGGTTTTAGGGCTTGCGAGGGTTTAAACTACTCCTATACTTGCATATGTTTTTCCTCATGATGTGTGACTAAATAGATGATGATAATATGATGTTTTCCTTGTCCTTAAGCCCCCAAAAACCCGGAGTAGGCTTGCTGGAATTTTCGGCCAAGGACCTCTTTTAGGGCTTAGAGAGGTTTAAACTCCTAGTATGCTTGATAATGTGATGTATAAGATGATATATAAGATGATATGTGATGTAAATATGGTGTTATTCATGGTATTATGTTGTCAAAAAAAAAACCTAGGATATGGTTGATGTGAATTTCGGCTAAGATAAGACTCTTGGACTTGTAAAGTCCAAAACTCCCCATAAGCATGCAAATGTCCTTCCCTATAACATACATTACATTGTATGATGAGGTTGCATGTAATATTTCCCAACTATGCTTATGAATGATCTCCATGACATGCTATGCACTTAATGATGTTAATATGATGTTTATTCATGATTTTAACATGCTTGGAAACTAAGGTATGTATGCTGGAATTTTCTGTAAAGAATGATAAGTAGGACTTAAGAAGGGGTAACAACCCCAACATGCCTTCTAATGTCTCCTCTATGATGCCTACCTTAATGTATGATGTTAGTGTAATGTTTTTCATAGTTTATCTGCTCTAAACTTAGAATTTATATGCTGAAATTTTCTGATTAAATAAGAATTTGGGCTAAGGGGGAAGCTACAACCCCAATTAGGCACGCCAAGGATGCCCATGATATGCTATGAGTAGTATAGGTGATAACATGTCTTCTCCCATGCTTTTTCATGCTCTAAGAATCATGATGTACATGTCTATGTTTAAGATCTTTAAGCACCCTTATGTTATGCATGACTTATATATGATGAAATGCCTAAGAGATGCTTCCCTGTAAGTCGGGACTAAGAGCACTCTTCATGATAAGATAAGAGGCATACCATGCTCATGATATGACAATGATGTGATAGGTTATGATGATATGCTTATGATATGATAAGAATGTGTTATGCAACCCCTAGGTCGACGGACTATGAACGGACCTAGTAAGAAACAAGAATGTGCTATGCTTATGATATGATAAAATCCATGTATGCTATTTTACTTTGTATGGCTTGTACTGGATCCTAGCAAGGTCCACGGGTGGGCTCCGGATGCAGCCCCTAGGTCGACGGACTATGAACGGACCTAGTAAGGGGATGGGCTCCCGAGACGCCCCTAGGTCGACGGACTATGAACGGACCTAGTTTCCCTAGTAGGTTAGAGACTAGCTACCTCGGCCTATTAGGGATGCGCGCATTATGTATGTATGTAAGTGGTACAAGCCGGGATCCCCCAAATGATGATGGATGTATGTTTAAGTACCTATATGTATGATTTTAAGAAAAGCATATGCATGTACTCATCCTATGCATGGTTTCAAAAGAGCATCTTGCATTCGCATTTTTGTAATGACTATATGACTATTATGCTAAAAAGGTGAATTATGTTAAGTTCAAGTATGCTTCTTATGATAAGTACATATGCTCCCTTATGCTATGTTAAGTAAGTGTTTTAATGCTATGCACTATTATGACGTGATGCTTTCTCTACTTGACGGAACGTATGATTTTGTGAGTAGGAAGGGATCTTACTAAGCTATATGCTTATAGTTTCCATGTTTCCCTTGTACTGCAGAAAAGGGTAAGGAATGACAAAACTAAAGGGAGCAGCAGGAGGGGCAAAGATGTGTGTGGTGGTGACATGGTGGAAGAAGATCTACTTATGTTTTGTTTAGTTTATGCATATGCTGAGTTTTGCATGTTAAATGTTGAAACATACTTACTAAGTTGCTACTTGCTGATATTTAGACTCATATGGATATTTCATGCTCACTCTCGCTCATATGCTAAGTACTTAGTTAAGACTTACTAAAGAACTTTAGTATTATGTTATCCTTCCTCATACTTACTACTCTGTCTTAAGAAATGGCTATGTGGCATGCTTCTATTATGCAAGTAAGAATGTAAAGGTACCTAGCATGCTCTCCTCAATGTCTAAGATGTTTAAAAGGTTTCATGCTTACATGTTCAAGTTTCAAGTTTCAAACGCTTCCGCTAAAACGAAAATTATGTTCGCGTAACCCCGGCCTAGTGTGAGAAGGGCGGGCGTTACAGGTTGGTATTAGAGCAAGGTTTGCCTTCCCCACTACACACACACATCAAGCTTCATCCTGCCGCTTCCAAGTAAGAGATCCTAACCTCGCTTTATTTTATTTCATGTACAGTAATGATGTATATAGAGATGATTTATGCTTGCATAACAAGAGAAAGTAGCATTAATTCTTATGTTAGTTTATTTATCTCCGGTATGATAAATAATGACCAGAAATTGTAAGATATGTGAACCTGAATGAAACTTCCTCTTATCTAAATATATGTATCCATTAATAATTTAGAATTTGGGGTAAGAGGGTGGTTACATATTGTAATCACTTGGGTAAACTACACCGATTGGGTGTGTGTTTTCCTCTGTATATATTTGCGAATTGAAAGAGGAATGGTTTAGTACTAACCATGTCATTTTCTTTTCAATTCCAGATGTTGCATGAGGACTACACTGAGAGGTGCCGCGAGCTGCTGGAGCGGATAGAGGCGGTTGAGTATTGCCCGACCCGGGGAATACAAGGCAACATGGGGTTCTTGGATCGGCTCTTCTGGAAACTAGAGCAGGAAGTGTTTCCAGTCATGGACGATCATAGGATCGGAGCTTTACTTCGTTCATTGCCCAACCGGGCAAGAGAGGTTGCGCATCAGATCTGGGGACAGCACAGATGCTGTATCCCATATGGAGAATTATGTAGGCAGCTTCTCCGCCATGAGTTCCCAGAAGACCTGGGAGACTAGGAGGAGGATTCCGAGCCATCCGAGGAGGATCCTGAGCCCTTTGAGGAGGATCCTGAGCCGCTCGAGGAGGACCCCGAGCCCTTTGAGGAGGATCCCGAGCTCTTCGAGGAGGATCCCGAGCCCTTCGAGGAGGATCCCTAGCCCTTCGGGGAGGACCCAGAGGTGTTGGAGATGTTCGAGGAAGACCTTGAAGCGGACGAGGAGATTCTCGAGATTGAAGAAGATGACCCGATGGGAACAGTAGAGGATCCTGAGGCGGGCCAAAGGGAGATGAGTGAGGAGGTAGTAGCCGTCGCTATGATATTCTTTATGTTAGGCATAACGGCAGCCCATCTTGCTCACTGAGTTGGACTAGTTTTGTATGTTGATTAATAAGAATAAATAAAAATAAATAAATTTTGGGTGGTATAATAAATAAAATCTCATTTACCCAATATTGATCATGCGACACATAAGGACGAATATTACGGAAACATAATATGAGTTGGGTTACCCATGATCATGATCAAGTATCATTTTGGGACATGTTATCTCCAAGGAAGGAGTAATGGTGGACCCGACTAAAATCGAAGCTGTGAGTAATTGGACTAGACCCAAGAATGCTAGTGAAATCAGAAGTTTCCTCGGGCTAGCAGGCTATTACACCAATATTGACTCTTCCAGAAAGTGATATGGGTTGCGATATGTACAGCGACGCATCCAAACTGGGACTCGGAGCTGTACTTATGCAAAATGGGAAGGTAATTGCCTATGCCTCTAGGCAACTGAAGGAACATGAAAGAAATTACCCTACCCATGACTTAGAGTTTGCAGCGATGGTCTTTGCACTGAAAATATGGAGGCACTATCTATATGGAACTCAGTGTAAAGTTTATACAGATCACCAGAGTCTGCGGTATTTCTTCACCCAGAAAGATCTGAATATGAGACAGCGCAGATGGCTCGAATTGGTCAAGGATTATGATTGTGAGATCCTGTACCATCCGGGAAAAGCCAACAAGGTAGCCGATTCTCTCAGTAGGAAATCATGTGCTGCTTTAATGTCTTTGTCGACTTTGTCACAACCCTTAGGGGAAGAAATTATGAATTACGGGATTGAAATCATATCAGGACAGTTGTCCACCCTGATGATTGCGCCGACATTATTCGATGATATTCTGGAAAAGCAGAATCATGATCCGAGTCTTCAGAGAATCAAGCAAGAGGTTCTCGAAGGCAAGGACGATGGATTTCGGATTTCAGACAGCGGAGTCTTATATCTCCGAGATCGATTATGTATTCCCGACGACTCCGACTTACGGACAAGAATCTTAGAGGAAGCTCACAGAACACCTTATGCGATGCATCTTGGGTCTACCAAGATGTATCAAGATCTGAAGAGCAAGTTTTGGTGGTCCGGTATGAAGCGAGATGTAGCCCACTATATCAGTATGTGTTTGACCTGCTAGAGGGTCAAAGCAGAACACCAGAGGCCTGGGGGAGTTCTGCAACCTCTATCAATTCCCGAGTGGAAATGGGAAGACATCTCTATGGATTTCATCGCTGGGCTGCCTAGAACGACGAATGGATATGATGGTATATGGGTGATTGTGGACAGACTCACCAAGTCTGCCCATTTTCTGGCTATTAGAATGACCTACTCAGTGGAGCAGTTGGCTCAACTGTACGTCAAGGAAATTATCCGACTGCACGGGGTTCCCAAGACCATCATCTCGGATCGAGATGGTCGATTTACTTCAGATTTTTGGGGACACGTGCAGAAGGCTCTTGGCACGAAGCTGAAATTCAGTACTGCCTTTCACCCCCAGACTGACGGGCAAACTGAAAGAGTAAACCAGATATTAGAGGACATGTTACGAGCTTGTGCCTTGGATTTCAAGGGAAGCTGGTGTCGATACCTGAGCCTGGCAGAGTTTGCATATAACAACAGTTATCAGGCTACTATCGGGATGGCACCGTACGAAGCACTATACGGAAGGAAATGCAGATCTCCTATATGCTGGCTTGAGAGTGGTGAAAAGAAGGAGATGGGACTCCAGACGGATATTATAGACGAAACCACTCAAGCTATAAAGAATATCCGCTAGAGGATAGAGACTGCTCAGAGTCGGCAGAAAAGCTACGCTGACAAGCGACGCAGACCATTAGAGTTTGAGGTTGGGGATTCAGTATTCTTGAAAGTGGCCCCTATGAAAGGGGTAATGAGATTCGGGAAGAAAGGGAAGCTGAGTCTGAGATATGTGGGACCGTATCAGATTCTGAGACGGGTAGGCAAAGTGGCCTACGAACTGGAGTTGTCGCCAGAAATGTCGGCTATCCACAATGTCTTCCATGTATCAATGCTCAGGAAATGTACCTCTGATGTGAATCAGATAATAGAGCCCCAACCAGTACAAGATCAAGAGAACCTAAGTTCCAAACACCGACCTATTCAGATCCTAGATCGGGAAGTCAAAAAGCTAAGGAACAAGAAAGTGCCCTTAGTAAAGGTTCTGTGGCAGAATGAGCAATTCGAAGAAGCCACCTGGGAACGAGAGGAGGCAATACGATTAAAGTATCCAGAATTATTTTAAAGTTCGGGACGAACTTTTTATAAGGTAAGGAGGATTGTAACACCCCAAAATTTTCCCATATGAAATATTATGAATTCATGAAACATTATTATTATTATGAAATATTATGAATTCATGAAACATTATCATTATTATGAAATTTCATGATGGGCTTGGCTTAATGGGCTTTGATATGGATTAGTGCAAAATGTGATAAAAAGAAGAGGTAGAAAGAAGGAAGCAAGGATTGAACCTTGAACCTCCTAGTTGCACTAATCATGTCATAACCAACACACCAAGCCATGTTTCACGTTGAGAGAATAAGAAACATGCTTGTTAAAGCTAGGGAAGTGAAGAGACATGTCTCTTCATGAGAAAAGTATAAATAAGAGAAGGAGAAGTTGGAATAACTTCCTCTCTTCTTCTTCCTCACTCTTCCCTCTTCAAAACCGAAAACTCTCCCCTCCCCTTCTCAAATTTTCGAAACTCCAACCCTAGGTTTCCTCCATAAGAAAAACTCCCAAAAGGGCCCTATAGAGAGACTACCTTCTACTAAAGCAAGGCTAAGGAAAAGAAGCGCAAGAAGGGCTCTCCTCTCCTCTTCTTCAAGGACTTCTTGGTGGAGATTCAAGCGAGAGGATGTAAGTAATCCCCTCACCTGCATTACAATAGTTTCGAGTGTCTAAAATGGTTTAAACATAGGATGAAGCTCTTGATGTTTTCGGCCAAGAAGGTTTTAGGGTTTGCGAGGGTATAAACTACTCCTATACTTGCATATGTTTTTCCTCATGATGTGTGACTAAATAGATGATGATAATATGATGTTTTCCTTGTCCTTAAGCCCCCAAAAACCCGGAGTAGGCTAGCTGGAATTTTCGGCCAAGGACCTCTTTTAGGGCTTAGAGAGGTTTAAACTCCTAGTATGCTTGATAATGACTCTCCCTATGATATATAAGATGATATGTGATGTAAATATGGTGTTATTCATGGTATTATGTTGTCAAAAAAAAAAAAACCTAGGATATGGTTGATGTGAATTTCGGCTAAGATAAGACTCTTGGACTTGTAAAGTCCAAAACTCCACATAATCATGCAAATGTCCTTCCCTATAACATACATTACATTGTATGATGAGGTTGCATGTAATATTTCCCAACTATGCTTATGAATGATCTCCATGACATGCTATGCACTTAATGATGTTAATATGATGTTTATTCATGATTTTAACATGCTTGGAAACTAAGGTATGTATGCTGGAATTTTCTGTAAAGAATGATAAGTAGGACTTAAGAAGGGGTAACAACCCTAACATGCCTTCTAATGTCTCCTCTATGATGCCTACCTTAATGTATGATGTTAGTGTAATGTTTTTCATGGTTTATCATGCTCTAAACTTAGAGTTTATATGCTGGAATTTTCTGATTAAATAAGAATTTGGGCTAAGGGGGAAGCTACAACCCCAATTAGGCACGCCAAGGATGCCCATGATTTGCTATGAGTAGTATAGGTGATAACATGTCTTCTCCCATGCTTTTTCATGCTCTAAGAATCACGATGTACATGTCTATGTTTAAGCTCTTTAAGCACCCTTATGTTATGCATGGCTTATGAATGATGAAATGCCTAAGAGATGCTTCCCTGTAAGTCGGGACTAAGAGCACTCTTCATAATAAGATAAGAGGCATGCCATGCTCATGATATGATAATGATGTGATAGGTTATGATGATATGCTTATGATATGATAAGAATGTGTTATGCAACTCCTAGGTCGACGGACTATGAACGGACCTAGTAAGAAACAAGAATGTGATATGCTTATGATATGATAAAATCCATGTATGCTATTTTACTTTGTATGGCTTGTACCGGATCCTAGCAAGGTCCACGGGTGGGCTCCGGATGCAGCCCCTAGGTCGACGGACTATGAACGGACCTAGTAAGGGGATGGGCTCTCGATACGCCCCTAGGTCGACGGACTATGAACAGACCTAGTTTCCCAAGTAGGTTAGAGACTAGCTACCTCGGCCTATTAGGGATGCGCGCATTATGTATGTATGTAAGTGGTACAAGCCGGGATCCCCCAAATGATGATGGATGTATGTTTAAGTACCTATATGTATGATTTTAAGAAAAGCATATGCATGTACTCATCCTATGCATGGTTTTAAAAGTGCATCTTGCATTCGCATTTTTGTAATGACTATATGACTATTATGCTATACAGGTGAATTATGTTAAGTTCAAGTATGCTTCTTATGATAAGTACATATGCTCCCTTATGCTATGTTAAGTAAGTGTTTTAATGCTATGCACTATTATGACGTGATGCTTTCTCTACTTGACGGAACATATGATTTTGTGAGTAGGAAGGGATCTTACTAAGCTATATTCTTATAGTTTCCATATTTCCCTTGTACTGCAGAAAAGGGTAAGGAATGGCTAAACTAAAGGGAGCAGCAGGAGGGGCAAAGATGTGTGTGGTGGTGGCATGGTGGAAGAAGATCTACTCATGTTTTGTTTAGTTTATGCATATGCTGAGTTTTGCATGTTAAATGTTGAAACATACTTACTAAGTTGCTACTTGCTGATATTTAGACTCATATGGATATTTCATGCTCACTCTCGCTCATATGCTAAGTACTTAGTTAAGACTTACTAAAGAACTTTAGTATTATGTTATCCTTCCTCATACTTACTACTCTGTCTTAAGAAATGGCTATGTGGCATGCTTCTATTATGCAAGTAAGAATGTAAAGGTACCTAGCATGCTCTCCTCAATGTCTAAGATGTTTAAAAGGTTTCATGCTTACATGTTCAAGTTTCAAGTTTCAAACGCTTCCGCTAAAACGAAAATTATGTTCGCGTAACCCCGCCCTAGTGTGAGAAGGGCGGGCGTTACACATAAGGAGTTATGTACTTTGGTATCGTCAAACGTCACCCATAACAGGGTGGACTATAAAGGTGATCACTGGGTATGTAATGAATTATGCGGAGGGATGTGAGTGATGTAGATGGGATCTATCCCTCCCATATGACGGGAGTGATATATGTGAGCCCCTTGATCGAGTAGGACTACTAAAATGCATGGTCATGCTCAAATGAGTCAATATGAGATATTAAGGTCATTTGTTTGAGTGAGTCTACTCGGGGATCAAGAAACACAAGATTGATTGAGGATGACACGGTCTATGCCTCATTGGTAAATCTAGATATCAAGGATAGAAGGACAAGATCATACATTATCATAGTCACGGAGGTTTAGTCGGATCTCAACATTTCTTGTTACTTGGGTAGCAATGATGCATTACTAGATGTCACTCATTGCTTATGTGTCTAAAGTGGTTTAGACACATTGCCAAGGTTACGAGAACCTATTGGGTCACACATTAAGGACACGATGCTTCGGAGATTAATTGATCTTGGTTTGACTAAGATTTGATTCGAATTGGATTAATTGAGTTAGACTCAAGTCAATCCAATTAGATTATGGGATTGAGTCTAATTTGAGTTAGACTCATCTAGATTAGACTCAACCACTTAATTATGAATAATATTCATTAAAGGGTTTAATAAATATTATTTAAGAGGAAGGCTAAGAGCCATTCTATTCATTAGATGAATTGAATATTAAGAGTCTCAAGGAATACCAAGAGGCTTGGTATTCATTGGGTTTTATTAGCATTAAGATGAGAGGAGCTCAAGGGACATAGACCCTTGGTATTCATTAGATGAGTATAAATACCCCCCCCTTGTCAAAGGCTAGAGTGTGTATCTCTCTTCCTCTTCTTTCTTCCTCCTTGTCCATAACTCCCTAGTGGAGGTTCTTGTGCTTTGTGAATCATCCCAAGTTGCTAGCACAACTAAGGTGGTTCCTCTCCGAGGCGTAGATCGTGTTCGTGTGGATACGCATAGAGGCACGGATACTTGAACGTGCAAGAGATCCGCCGAAACAAAGGACTAGCGGGATAAGCGAAGGGCACGATACAAAGTTATTTCTATAAGATAGGAATTGTAGATCACTTTGTATGAGTTTTCTTTCGCATGGATCGCTCGAGGGATCTTACTTCCACTGCGATTTTAAATATTTTACCCATAGATCCCTATAGTGGTATCAGAGCCACTTGCGAAAGATCGTACAAAGTTTAGGAAACTTCTATATGTGATATAGAAGTAGGATATAATTTTATTATAGATTGTATAATGTATGAGCATTTGTCGAGATACAAAAGTTTGTGTTGATCAAACTAAAAGTCTATAACATCATCATATGAAATATGAAAGTGTGCTATGATGCGAATGCACTCGACAAATTTGATAACCTATAGTTTCGGCTCATGAGCATTTTTACAATCATAATAAAATTAATGTCCTAAATCTATTGCATGTGATTGATGATATGGTGCATGGTTATGGCCTTAACCCCAATGTGATTGGATGTATGTGTGTGTGTGTGCATGTTGTAATTCATAATACGACCTGCGTCTCGTGCCTTGTCTCTATTTTTCCTAGTTGTAAAAAATAGATTTAGACTCGAATGTAACTCAAGTTTTCCTACATTGCAATGTACAAAAGGAGCAGTGGAGTGTCCATTGAAGAATGAAGTTACAAGAAGGATGCCGACCACACACGATGACCGAAGGATGCACTTTGAGAAGATGTTATCCCTAGGTTGACCATCGATCTTCTCATTGGCTTGAGAAGATCGTAGTATACGGGCCATAATCATGTCACGTTTTCTTGCTTATATGTTGATATATGGTATGCGTGTGTATGTGATGCATGCTTAGATGTTTATCTTAATTTAATCAACTCAATATGTCTACCAAAGTTTGGTACTCATAAACTACCTTGATCATTTTTTGTTGGGTTTGCCAAAGCAAAGCAACGCATTTTATCTTGATAGAGTGCGAGAGGACAATTGTGATGTCTCGCTATCATACTTTGGGTGAGACTTAACTAAGTCCCCTCAATTAGATTGAGAAACTTAGAGGCATATCCCAAAAGTTGGGAAAATTGGGTAAGAGAACAATTATTCCATGCCTTGTGCGATTAGCTAAAGCTAACTCAAGATGATGTATAATGTGGATTTTGACCCTTTGTTTCAAAGAGTTGCATGAGATGTAATTGGTAAAATGTTATCTACCTAATTATACTATGTCTTGGGCGATTAGCCAAAGCTAACTCAAGATGAAGTATAATATGGATGTTGTCCCACATGAATAATGATTGCTATTTGGTTTGGAGCTAGTAGTGTTGGTAAATTGAGTTTGCCTACATCTATGACTAGCCCCAACCAAAGCTCTACGATTCCTCTTCTTGCCTTTCGGCACCGAAGTAGAAACCCTCTGAGTAATCTAGGCCTGAGAACTCTGACGACAAAGCCCCTCTACCGCCTGGAGTTCTGCCTGCAGTTCCCTCAACGTATATGTATGTTTGTTCATATTGTAGTTTAGGCAGAACTGCTCAAAACTCCTAGGTAGAGACTGGAGAATAATATAGACCTGGGATTCCCCGTCAATCTCTGCTCCAAGGACCTCAATCTCATTGAGATGGGCCATCATCTTAAGGACATGATCCCTCACGGGTGTCCCCTCGACCATGGCAGTCGTCATCAAGTTCTTCATCGCAACATGTCTAGCGGCCCGATTCTGGTGTCCGAAGAGTTCCTTGAGGTTTAGCTTCATGTCATAAGCAGTGGGTATGGCCTGATGCTGATGTTGCAATACATTTAACATAGAGCCAAAATGTAGCACCGCGTCATATCATCTGCCTTGACCCACTTCTTATAACGCTCCCTCTCCTCTTCACTAGAATTCTCGCTAGGTTTTTTAAGATATTCCTCAAAGAGTACATATTTGTACTCCTCAACAATTAGGACAATGTCTAGGTTTCTTTTCCAATCTATGTAATTAGGGCCAGTAAGATTGTTCTCCTTAAGTATTGTAGCTGGTGGGTTAAAGGTCATTTTGAAAATACCTGAAAATCACAACAATTACAACTTTAGATTTCAAAAATTATTGATTCCTCAAAACAATAAATTTGAAATCAACCAACACCTCAAAACACTGATAAATTTGCATGTCACGATGGTGTAGATGTATACGAATTCTACATTTGTAAGAGGAGGTTTTACCCATTAATTTTATTATCTTGTCAACCTAAATTTTTGACAAATAAAATTAATAATTGGTTCACTTCGGCCCTACAAATAATAGCAGCGACTCCGATGGGGAGAATACTATTATTTACATCTAAGTGTTTACCATTACACGATACTAAGAAAATTATCTCGGATTATGTGTCGTCCGATGGGGAAAATTACACACTCCTTAACAATTTTCTATTATCATGTCTGACCCAGTGATCCGCAGAACAAGCTCATCCAATGGGGAGGAAGACACTCAAAGATGACGCGCAGACTTTTTCGCATCACTTGTCAAATTAGTAATGGAGGCCACGGGACCCTTAGAGTCCCACTCCCACTTAGTTATTTATAATGAGGAATATTCATGCACACACATGATAAGCACATAAACCAAAACAACAAACAAGAAAAATCCTAGATTTTTCCAACTATCATGGCTTTGGTCTCTAATACGCTTGAAGTCGTGTTGCCACCTCGTCCGCTCCTCCCTACACTATGCGCTAGCCACCATTGAAGGGATCTCCGAGCCGAGATGATAAGCTATCCATCGATCCTATACTCCACAGAGGATTGTACATAAAATCTAGTTTGAAAGTAAATAAAATGCTTGGCTAAACATGTGTCGTATTTAATTACAAAAATTGAATACCTATTTAACCTCGTCAACCCCGATGATTCAATTAATTACAACCATGCACAATCAATCACATACACACATTTATTTAAGCCATAATAGTTGGAATCTCGTGCCTTGAACAAAGAGCTAGCCTACACACATCCTACTATCATCCGGCAAAAATAAAATACATGATAATGTGGAAAAAGTAACCGAATCCTAAACACACAAAATTGGAAACCTCAACTCCGATACCAGTTGTTGGGAATGACTTGGCGGGTTTCCTAAGCGAATACCTGGTTGTCCATGAGAGACTTCACCATGTCCACGGATTAAAAAATTAATCCGAATGGAGTCCTATCTCCCATACGACCGTCTCGTCATCATATCAATTGATTCGAGTTACAACTTAGCCAAACTCAAAGTTCGAGCCTTGTAACTCGCCTAACCAATTGACCGCGGAAAAGACGACGAGCAGATCACCGCTTTTTGTGTTTATTATCGGGGTCCAAATAATTAATTATCAAAATTAATTAACAAATAATTAAACACATGATAATTAATTCTCATCCACATAAAATGATAGAATTAACAAAGGATCCCAGGAGAGAAATTATACCTCTCGTTACCTTACGATCTTCTATCGTATGACCCTCCCCTCTTGGAAGTCGTGTGGATGACGATCTACCAAGAATTGGAATCACCAAGGCATTCCAATTAACCGCTTCATCACGCGCCAACCAAAACCCTAGCCAAGGGTTGCCGCAGGCCTTGCTTGGAAGAAGAAGGTGATGGAGATGAAGAGAAGAGATCTTTGATAACTTTCATTTTGTTGATTAAAGTAGGACATCAAATCCATGTTTTGATCCACCATTCATATGCTTAAGTTTGCATTATATTAGGTTTCATGGATTGTCTCCATTGTATCTTTAAATTCAATTCTTTCTATATTTGAAATGTATTGGCACTAAAATTTAATATCATTTTGTAGGGTTCAGATGATCATGGACCTGGATCATATTGGGTCAAACTTGGGTCAAAATTGGATCCGGATCAAATGGATCAAGCAACGGGTTCACATGGGCCGTCCATTCAAGAGAACGGTTAGATCCAAGCCATCCACAAACTTCGGGTTGATCCAAGCTTAAGATAGACTTAGCTAAGTTCAAGGACCAAGATCTGAATGTTTGGGCCAGATCAGAGTTAAACCAGCCGTCGAATCGAGCTCATGAGGAGCCTAAA
>JAGFNQ010007979.1:0-21901 GCA_024364735.1 Boesenbergia rotunda
CGTATCTTGTCCTGAAGGCCGTCCTGGGGATGTCACTTTCTCTAACCTTCAGCTGATGATACCCAGAACGCAGATCTATCTTCGAGAACACCATAGCCCCTTTGAGTTGATCAAATAAATCATCTATTCTAGAAAGGGGGTACTTGTTCTTGATGGTTACCTTGTTTAGAGCTCTGTAGTCTAGGCACAGACGCATAGACCCATCCTTCTCTTGACGAAAAGTACAGGAGCTCCCCAAGGTGAATGACTAGGGCGGATGAAACCCTGTCAAGCAGCTCTTGCAATTGTTCTTGTAATTCTTTCAGTTCTGCTGGTGCCTGCGATAAGGTGCCTTCGAAATTGGGTTGGTTCCTGGGGCCAACTCAATTTCAAACTCAATTTCCCGATTGGGAGGGAGTCCCGGTAACTCTTCAGGAAACACCTCAGGATAGTCACAGACTACCCTCACTTCTTCTCTCTTCAATCCTTCTCCTTGACTCGCATCCACTATATGAGCTAGAAACCAGTGCACCCCTTCTCTAACATTCTCTGAGCTTGTAAGGTAGGTAGGAACCTATTTATCTTTCTCCTTGGGTCTCCAATAAACTCAACCGAAGGTTCTGCTTCTGGTGTGAACTTGACTTTTTCTTGCAGCAGTCTATAGAAGCATTATACTTGCTCAAGAAGTCCATTCCTAAAATGACATCGTAATCCTTCATCTCAAGGACTAACAAGTTACTGTAGAGCTCTCGGTTGGAAATCTAGATTGATACTGCCCTTAGCCTCTCAGTAGAGGCCATTACTTCCCCTGACGGTAAGGTTGTTAAGAACTTCATCGTTCAACCTTTCTCGTGGCCTTTATACTGTTTAAGTAGTGCTCAGTGATCAAAGCACTACTTATTAGTTCCTCGGAGGTTTACAGCCTCTTAACACCGCTAGCCCCCCCCCCCCTTCAACGCCATCTCAGGCCTTAACATCTTGAGCATTAGCCTAACTATCTCTTTTTCTGTGCTAACTAGCTCTGGGCACAGATGAGCTAACCGCTTAAACATCTTCACTGCTTCATCCACGGATAGTTCTCCTTGTCTGTACTCCGTGAATTCATCATAATGCTTGTTGGTTACTTGTATGTGAGAGTATTCTTCGAAGAACTCAGTCTCGAAGTCGGCCCATGTCATCTGGCTGACATTTCTCTTGGCCTTGACTCTCTTCCACTATATTCTAGCATCTCCCGTAAGGCAGAAAGATGCACACTTTATCTTCTCTACCTCATGCCAGTCCAGTAGCCCTACTATTCTTTCCAACGTTTTGAACCATGCTTAAGCATCCCATGGTTTGCTTGTGCCTGGGAAGTTCCCTGGCTTCAGTTTCTCCTACTGAATGAGGTACGCTTCTTGCCTTCTAGGAGCTTGCTCCTCGTTTTGGGCCTTTCTAGGACGTCCTCAAATGTATAACTTAACACTTAATGATAATGTTCCCAAACTTGCTTTAGGATATAACAAGACCTTGGTCTTGATTCTTATCTCATTTCTTAGTCCTAGAACTCGTTCTAGGGCTTAGTAAGACCTTGGTCTTACTCAAAACTTTTATCAAGCACCATGCGTGCCATAATCCCAAAACTTACTTTTGGGCAAATCAAGTAAGTACTTAAGCATTTCTCTAATATCCATTCTAGGGATTAAACATGATTCCGTGGTACTAAGGTACTAAACATGCTTCCTTGTTCTATGCACATATGAGTAAGTACGTAAGCATTTCTCTATACTGAAGTTAAGTAAAGGAGCAATAGAAAAACTGAAACTTAAAGCTTTCTTACTTGAAGACGGCAAGGTTGATGCTGATGTGTGTGTGATGCTGGAGAATGGGAACTGCTCTGATACCACCTGTAGCGACCCGCCTTCTCTGCCTTAGACGGATCGTTACTTCTGTCTACTTCACGACTCTAATGCACGACTCAAAAGAAATGCGGAAATCCTTTTTTTTTCTTTTTAATCTATCTAAGAATGATATTCTAACTTAAGTAGTCATGCATAATACCATGTCACACTTTCCTTCTCAAAAACTCCTAAGATGAAACTTGTTGAAACTTGCCTCGCCCAACTCAACTTTCGGGTATCAGTCGACTGATACTGTATCAGTCGACTGATAAGCCTGAAAACAGAATTTTCAGATTTCGGCACTTGCTTCATAACTCCACCAAACCTATACTTTCGAGCCAAATAGGATCATGACACCATTTCTATACTCTAGGCCAGTTTTCCAATCAATTTAGCCAATCAAAATGAATCCATTAACTTGAAATTAGGACTTTTGCGGGATTTAGCAAGTCATGAAAGTCTCTATAAACTTTAGGCTAAAGTTTGTACCAAACTTAACTTCTAACCATTGAAACTTATCACACAAAATTCTATAACATCACTAAGGCATTATGAAATGTGAATGCAACTTTTCTAAATATATTTAAGCAATAAAAACTTGATTCAAAGAGAAATTAATACTATCTTGGCACATGCATCTATTTCTCTAATAAAGTACCAATATTTCAAACTACTCACACTTCTACTCATCCAATGCAATCATAAGGATATGTATGCTAAATAAAATGACATGGAATCTTTACTCTAAGAAATTGAGCATGTGAGACTATCCAAAGCTTAAATGTTCGCTAAACTCCATAAAGCAAGAACTTGAAATTTGAATAAACTAAAACATTGTAATTCAAATAACTAAATTGTCTTGTCTCAAGGATCTCTCCAAAATCAGCCACCACACACACGTCGCTCAGCATCGCCTTGTCGCCTTCCTTCAGAATTGCTTGTCTTTACCTTTACCTACAGTAAGAGGAAAATGCAACTAGTAAGCAAAAAGCTTAGTAAGTACTATCTAGCTCACAAAATCTCGAATGTGCAAACATGCTTCTTGAACAATATGAAATCACATGAGATACTTATATGCTTGAAAGAAAACTAAACTAAACATGTATAACTCAAAACATGCATACTCAAGCGTTAATAAATCTCAATTTACTTTTCTTAGCTCAACTTGAAACTTTAGCTATTCTTTAACTTTTTGAAAACTCTTTAAACTTTAGAAACTTTGCTATAGCATATACTTGAAAATAATAATCACTTGGATCCACTGAAGACGTAAGTACCATCTCATATGCGCATTCCCTAAAAGGTTGGGGTAGCGACCCACCAATCCTAATAGAGCAGACCTTGGTCTACCAGGGCCAAGACCTTGGAATTGGACACCTGGATTTCTTTAACGACGCCCTTGGACGCCGGGTACTGGCCTTAGAAAATAAAATAGCTTTTCTTTCTTTTCTTTCTTATCTGTAAATGCCTTGGCATTTTCTCGAGCACCTTGCGTGCTAAAATCCCTAAGTCTTGACTTTTGGGGATTTCTTAAGGCCTTGGCCTTTTCTTTTCTTATCTTTATCTTCTCTTTTCTTTTCTCATAACTTTTCTTAGCCCTAATCTCATATAGGGTGCTTAATCAACTTATACAAACATATAATGAACTAATATCACATGCCAAAAATCATAAACTAAAGAAACTATCTCTTTTAAAACTTTTAAAGGAAATTCTCGCGGAAAAACCGCCTCTTACTGCAGGTGAGCAGTACTTACCTTGATATCTTGGACTTACAACCAAGAACGGCATCGGAGGTTCGGGAGAAATTTGAGATCTCGGAGAATTCTTCGCGCCTACGCGTTCCTTTCGTCGCGGGGATCCCGAATATAGGAATATCTCTCGGAGGAGAGCCTTGGCCGGCCCTCTTGGCCTTGGTGTTGTTTCGCCCAAGAGAGGAGAGGGGAAGGGTCGCGCGGCTAGGGTGAGGAAGAGAGAAAACCAAAAAATCCAATTTCCTCTCTTAACTTATCTATTTATATTTATGGGGCGGATTGACCTAACTATACCTTATCTATTGTTTCGCCCAATTTATTTCAACAAAACCAACCAGCCTAGCTGGTCACGCGCGCGCCTGGTCACGTGCTGGTCGCGGGTTTGAATCCCTTGTTGCCCTTAAACGTTTTTCCTTTTTTAAAAATACTAAACGGACTCGGAAAATTCCGTAAAAATATTCTAAAAATTTCTAAAAATATCTAGAATATTTCTAAACTATTTTTAAATAATTCTAAGGACTTTAAGAACTAAAAATGAGAATTTTGGGGCGTTACAAAGACTAAGTAACCTCCCCATTTGACACAAGGTTGTGGCCGGTGGCCATTAAGTGGCCGGCCACTTAAGACACAAAAGAGAAGTTTTGTGTGTGGTGGTGATCATTCTTCTCCTCCTAAGTTTTGGTTTTTGTTTGGCTCTCCCTCTCCTCTCATCTTGCCGAGACCCATACTAGTGCTAGCACACTTTTGGGATCTCCTCTCCACTCTCTTGCTTGTGTGGATACTTCTAGAGGGACGGCACTTGACGTCCTAGAGATCCGACATCCAAAAGGAGCTAGCGGGATTAAGCGGGGCACGCACCAAAGGTAAAATGGTTTAACCTTCTTTAGATCTAGGAGTAGATCGGGTTTTGAAGCATGTAAACGAGCACTCGTAGGATTTTCAAAATGTTTTTCTCCGCTCAGATCCTTTCTATTGGGGCTTTCGGGGTTTCCGCGACGCGAAAAAGCGATTTTCGCGGCCCGAAAAACCCTACACAAAGGCCCCAAGGAGAAGGGGATTGCCTTAGTTGCTGGGGACCGATCCAACAAGAAGAAGAAGGAGAAGAAGAAGGAGAAGGAAGTCACTTCATCTTCATCCTCCTCCGAATCCGAGTCCGATTCTGAGGAAGATGGCAGCGGCTCCTCATCCTTCGAGATGGCGAACTTTGTGAGAAGGATGATGAGAAGGGGTCGACGCTCCAAGAGTAGAGGTAACTCTAGTGAAGCCAAACTTGATAAGACTAATGCTTCTTGCTTTGAGTGTGGTAGGAAAGGGTATTTCAAGAATGAATGCCCAAAACTAAAGAAGAAGGAGGAGAAATCCAAAAAAAAAGAAGAAAAGTCCAAGAAGAAGAAGAAGGCTTTGAAGGCCACTTGGGATGAGTCATCCTCAGCTCATCGGATGAAGAAAAGGAGGAGAAGAGCACAAGGCATGTGACACTCATGGCTCTTGGAGAGGAGAGCAGTGATGAATCATCCAACTCCTCAAACACGGCTTCATCATCTTCGGATGATGAAGAGGTAACTTCTCCCGAGCTTGAAAAATGTTATAGAGCAATTGCATGATTAACCAATATGCTAAAGAAGTCAAAAAATAAGGTTAAAGCATTGCAATTAGAAATTGATCAATTGAAATTATCTAGGGATGATAACATTGATGATTTGCATATTGAAATGTTAGAGGATGAATTAAATCATTGAAGCTTGAAGTTGAACATTTGAAATCCTCTAAGGTTGAGGATGTAGATGATTCGCATGATGATTTGCTAGTAGTAGAAAACAAAACATTAAAGAGTGAAGTTGAGAAACTCAAGAATATTCTTGAAAAATTTTCAACTAGCTCTAAAACCCTAGACATGATCTTGAATGCCCAAAGGGCAGTCTACAATAGGGCCGGTATTGGTTACCGTCCTAAAGAACCCTCATTTGTATCTCTTATGTCTAGGACCGATATGAGACAATCTAGGACACCCAAAGATCAAAAGAAAGTTATCAAGGCATGGGTGCCTAAGTCTTGTTTAGTTGATGCTTTAGGTCTCAAGGTTTGGGTACCTAAAACTTCTATTTTTCGAATTGTGTAGGTTATGATTGAGGGGGAGCATCTATCAACTTGGTTCGTTGATAGTGGGTGCTCCAAACACATGACCGGGGATAGATCATTGTTTACCACACTTCACAAGAAAAGTAGAGGTAATGTTTCATTTGGTAACAATGGTAGTCTTAAGGTCATAGGAATAGGAGACATTCAAATATCCGAATGTCTTAGAATTTCAAATGTTCTTCTAGTCAAGGGGATGACATTTAATCTCCTAAGTGTCAGTCAATTGTGTGACATGGGTTACACAATTAATTTTCAACCAAGTCAATGTCTAGTTAGACAACATGACACCTTGGACACGGTACTAGTAGGAACAAGAGTAGACAATATTTATCAAGTTTCACTTAAAAGTGCTACTAATGCTCTTGCTAAGTGTTTCATGTCAAAAGAAGAAGAGTCTACCCTTTGGCACTGGAGGCTAGCACATGTGAACATAAAGAACATCCGGAAGTTGGCCAACAAGGGATTAGTTCATGGCTTACCAAGCATCAAGTACGAAAAAGACAAACTTTGTGATGTATGTCAAATGGGTAAGCAAAAAAAATCTGCACATAAAGGTAAAAGCGTTGTTAGTACTTCTACTGTATTAGATTTACTTCACATGGATTTATTTGATTATAGTACTATCATATCATTGAATGGTAGTAGATATTGCTTTGTGATCATTGATGATTTCACTAGATATACATGGACTTACTTTTTAAAATATAAGGACCAAACTTTAGATGTTTTCATTTCCTTTTGTAGAAGAGTTGAAAATGAAAAATCATCAACAATTAAGACAATTAGGAGTCATCATGGAGGTGAATTTTAAAATCAAAGATTTTTAAAATTTTGTCAAGATAGAGGGTATAGACATGAGTTCTCTACTCATAGAATACCACAACAAAATGGTGTTGTAGTGAGGAAGAACCGTGCTCTACAAGAGGCTGCACGTAGCATGCTTAATGAGTACTCACTACCGAGTTATTTATGGGCAAAAGCTATAAATACAGCTTGCTATGTGCATAATCGAGTCCTCATTCATAGGTTCTTAGGAAAGACTCCCCATGAGCTTTGGTTTGGGAAACCACCTACAGTTAAACATCTTAGGGTGTTTGGTTGTAAGGTGTTCATTCTAAACACCAAGGACCACCTTGGAAAGTTCACGGCAAAAGCTTATGAAGGGATATTAGTCGGGTATTCCTTAATTAGCAAAGCCTATCGAGTCTACAACGAGAAATCTAGATTAGTTGAAGAATCTTCTGATGTTGTCTTTAAAGAAATACCAAAAGTCAATGGCCAACCAGAAGATGAAGTCCAATTCGAGCTTAGGAGACTAAGTTTGGATGAGAGTCCAAATGGTGTTGATGGTAATGAATCCGATGACGGTGAGCCTAGACAACCCATTGATCAGCCGGATCCTGAGGCTGAGCTTGTGTCTAGTGAACTCATTCAAGAAGCACCACCAACACCTAGGCAAATTAGATTAGCCTCTAGTCATCCCCAAGACCAAATTGTTGGAGACATCCATCATGGGGTTAGGACTAGATCATTCTTTAGAAATGAGGCTAATGAAGTTGCCCTAATTTCCGAAATTGAACCTAGAAAAATTGATGAAGCATTAAATGATCCCGATTGGATCATTGTAATGCAAGATGAACTAGGTCAATTCGAAAGGAGTCATATTTGGGACTTAGTTCCTAGACCTAAGAAGACCATCATCATTGGAACCAAATGGGTCTTCAAAAACAAATTGAACTATAAGGGAGAAATCATTAGAAACAAGGCACGCTTAGTAGCTAAGGGCTATAGTCAAGTTGAAGGCCTTGATTATGATGAGACCTATGCTCCCGTGGCACGATTAGAGTCCATCTGATTGATGCTTGCATTTGCAGCACATCGAGGTTTCAAGTTATATCAAATGGATGTCAAATCGACCTTTTTAAATGGTCTAATTAGAGAAGAGGTCTATGTCGAACAACCTCCGGGGTTTGAGAGTACCGAATTTCCAAACCATGTGTTCAAGTTCAAAAAGGCACTTTATGGCCTTAAACAAGCACCCCAGGCTTGGTATGAGCGGTTGTCGACATTCTTAATCGAGAAAGACTTTGTAAGAGGCCAAATAGACCCTACACTATTTCTACGAAGAGATGGTGGCAATATCTTTGTAGCCCAAGTGTATGTCGATGACATAATTTGTGGCTCAAATAATAAGGGCTATTTAAATGAATTCATTGGACACATGGAGAGTGAATTTGAAATGAGTCTAGTGGGAGAGTTGACTTTTTTCCTTGGACTCGAAATCAAGCAAACTCGTGATGGAATCCATGTGCACCAATCAAAGTATACACAAGAAATGCTTCGAAAATTCAACATGAGTGATTCAAAAGAGGTAACCACTCTCATGGCCACAAACACGAAATTAGACAATGATGAGAGTGGTAAACCCGTTGATTTGACTCAATACCGAAGCATGATAGGTAGCTTGCTATACCTCACAGCTAGTCGACCGGATATTCTATTTGCTGTAGGTATGTGCGTTAGGTATCAAGTTTGTGTCAAGGAATCTCACTTAATTGCTGTTAAGCGAATTTTGAGATATCTCAAAGGCACAATTGGAGTCAGTCTTTGGTATCCCCGTACCGAATCATTTGATTTAATTGGCTATACAGATTCCGACTACGCTGGATGTAAGTTGGACCGGAAGAGCACAAGTGGGGGTTACCAATTCTTAGGTTCGTCTCTAGTAAGTTGGTCAAGTCGGAAACAACATTGTGTTGCTCTCTCCATGACCGAGGAAGAGTATATCGCCATGGGAGAGAGCATATCACAATTGTTGTGGATGATACATACTTTAGAGGACTATGGATTGAGTTACAAGGGTGTGCAAGTGTTATGTGATAACATTAGCACAATTAACCTAACCAAAAATCCAGTCCATCATTCCAGGACTAAGCATATTGAGGTGCGTCACCACTTCATTAGGGATCATGTAGCTAGGGGAGATATTGTACTCTCACATGTGGAATCCAAATCAAACCTAGCTGACATTTTCACTAAACCACTCCCCGAAAATGAATTTAGCTTCCTAAGACGGGAGTTGGGAATGTGTCGCGCTTCATAGTTTTCCTAAATGCATTCAAAACCCCTCATGATTATTTTGAATTAATGGGAAACAATTGGGTAACTTTGGGGACATCTCACACAAACTATAAGGGTTACCAAAATATTTTTGTTTGCTAGAAATGGGGTGAGCTATTAGGATCAACTTAATTTCTCAAAATGTCAATGCATCTCTTGAGAAATTAAGTTGACGAGATAATAATCACTTCGGTGACCAAGTATGGGGAAATCCAATCCATAACATATGTGTACTTGGCTCCAGGATCATACTTGGACATTCCAATCAAGGGAACTTGATTGGAAACTTGATTATGATACAATCTTGTGTAACACTTGTGTGAATGTTTGTTGATTGAGTTTGACTCCACTTGGATGGAGCAAAGTGATTGTTGAACCATAAGAACCCTGGATCCTTGTTTAGGGATCAATCTTTAGTCAAGGAATCACTTCCAAGTTCGACACCTTTCATCATATTCCTTAAAAATCGTGGGACAGTCTGAAACAGAAAGTTTTAGATCGTATCAGGAAATTTCAGGAACCCTGATCGGTCACTGGACCGATCAGGCATAGAGCTGATCGGTCCCCGGACAGATCTGGCTACCTACTGAGTTGATCGGTCCACAGACCGATCAGAGGGGTTAGCAGAGACTTTGCGAACTCTCGGCTAAATACTCTGTGCTAATCTGGATCGGTCCCCGGACTGATCTGGCACCCTGATTGGGATCGGTCCACAGACTAATCAGGGGGCTCACAGGTTTCTCTCCTAACCCTACTGTTCGTGCCCTGATCGATCAGCCGATCGATCAGGAGCGCTCCTGATCGGTCACCCGACCGATCACGCCCAGGTCAGTCCGATCAGGCTATATCCTGATCAGTCTGGGCGCTATCGGATCAAACGGTGATCCGTTCAATCGCATTAAATTGCGGTTGGTGGACCGATCCACCAACCAATTTACTCCTCCAAAACCTCTCAGCGCCGAAACCTCCCACTTGCGCGACCTTGTGTGTGCGAGAGCTTTCCCAGTGCCTTCGTCTTCCTCTTGTGAGTGTGCGTGTGCGATTCTAAGAGGGTTCTTCCAATCTCTGTCTTCTTCCTACAAGTTTCTCTCTCGCTGAAGAGCCTTGCGATTACCTCTTGCGCCGGAAGTTCCTCCTGCGCAAGCTGTTTGACTTCCAGACTACAAGAACTTCACCAATGGCACCAAAGTGAGTCTTTGGCTTAGTTTTTCTTGCAAATCAGTTCATAATATATGTATTTGCGCTAATCGTGGTCTTTATTTTTGTGTTGTGCCGTGACCTCTTGTTTTGGCCGTGACCCATCTATGTTTTATCCTACCCTTGATCAATTCTACCTTATGTTTAAATTGTGTTCTTATGATCATGTCTACCTTGTGTCTTTGATTAAACTGTGCTCTTTTAATCATTGTGTCTTGATCATGTTCACTGATTGGATCTTACCTTGTCTTGATCAAATCTTATTCTTGTGGTTGGTGTCCTGATTTGGTTTACCTATCTCAATCAAATTTGTCTATTCTTTAGAAAGTCTTCTAAGGGTAATGAAATCGCAGAGGGTAGCTCAAAGGGCAAAGGCCCCACTTCATCTACACCTTCGTCGGGACCTCCACCACCTCCACATACAAGATTTCAGAGTATTAGTCTTGCTCTAAAATTTCTATGGCACAATTTCAAACTTATACCATGTCGGACAGTGGACCAAACTTTTATCTACAAACATTGTCCATTAGTTCGACAAAGTATTGAATACTATAATCTTCAATCCATTCTGTACCTTGAGAGGCCAATCAACCTTGACTTGGTCTCTGAATTCTATAACAACATGATCTGTGGGGAGGGTACGGGATGGAAAACCCGAGTTGCCAGTGTCGACCTTGATTTTAATCGATCTATTTTCACTGATTTTCTTAGCTGTCGCCGGTCATAAAATGATTTCTTTCTCTACCCTTATCCTCCTAATCCTCTTCCGGTTCCCTTTGATGGAGTCACTCCTGATTCAATCTATGAGTACTTTCTAGGCCATCCTAGGCCAAGGGGTTCCGGTGAGCGCACCCGTGACTTTCCCACATTTCCTCTTCGCCTTTCCCCCGTTGACTATGTTCTATTTAAGATCATCACCAATTGTCTTCTACCAACTACTTTAAAACACCTAGATGAGATTCGCTCGTTCCACTACTTGATGCTCTACGGGATGCATCAGCAGTTAGATTTTGACCCGGTGGCCTCGGTCTATTTCTCCATCATCGTCTACAGTATGCAGTCCGCCCAGACAGTCTACATGCCATTTGGTTATATCATCACTGCTTGGCTGGAGTCAGTTGGTATTGATGTTTCACAGGGCTGCCTTATACCCATGGTTCGACAGGATTGTCGAATTGATCGTCGTATGATGTCCCAATCTGGCATTGTTGTCGGATCACGAGGGCTACAGTGGAAGGTTCGACGACATGAGGGGGAGTTACCGAGAGCAGTCCCTGACCAGGAGTCGTCGGCTGATGCTGAGGATTATGATGAGTGGGCTCCTGATTTACGCTGGCAGGTTGCAGAGTTAGAGCAGTTGATGCAGCGCGAGCTGCATATTTCCGAGCTCTAGCAGCAGGAGGTCAGCTCGGAATTTCAGACTTTCGATCACCGTCTCAATGCTCTAGCATCTGATGTCTCTGACATCAGTTCACGACAGGACTCATGGTATGAGGAGTGGTATCATCATACGTTTCCTGATGGTGCGTCCCCGAGCAGCCATTCACCAAAAGATGTTATATACATTGATGATTCTTCAGATGATGACCATGTGGGGAATTGCTGACATTGACTGTTATTTTGTGTGTCAAATTTGATTGTACTCAGTAACTTTGTTGGTGTTTTGACTTTGCTGCGTTATTTTACATATATGTCTTACTTGTCTTATCATGCCTCGGATGTTGGCGTATATATGTTCACATGATTACTAGCTGATTATATGCCTCAATCATGCTTATGATGCCATGCTTCATATGTTACATGTGCCTATTTTGCCATGACTTATCCTTGTCATATGTATTCATATGGTTTTCAAAATTCAATCAACTCTTTATTGTTTTGGGATACCCCTAGGGTTGAGGGGGAGTATGGTCGAACTTATCAGCCGCTCTAGACCCTTTTCGGTGTTCGACAAAGGGGGAGAGTGTGGTTTGTTAAGTTTAGAATGATTATATTGTAGGGGGAGGATCTTGATTCCCCTATGATTCTGAAAGTTGAGAAATTGATTGAGAATCCCTATACTTAAAATCGGATTGTCAAACAACAAAATGAGGGTGATTGTTGATGCAGTCTGACCCTGATTGTTGTTTTGGTGTTGACACCGATTTTAGTTTAGGTTGATGATTATTGATTATGGTTAAGTCCTGATCGGAGATCAGGCATGTTATGGAAAATCCTAGCTTGGAGGGTTAGGTGCAAATTCCCATCTTGGAGAGTTAGGTGAAAAAGTCTTGGCTTGGAGGGTCAGGTCCTAGCTTGGAGGGCTAGGTCTGGAAAAGTCCTAATTCGGAAGGGTTGGGTGAAAAGTCCTAGCTTGGAGGGCTAGGTGAAAAGTCCTAACTTGGAAGGTTAGGTGCAAATTCCCAACTTGGAGGATTAGGTGAAAAATCCTTAGCTTGGAGGGCTAAGGTGGATGAAAACCTAGTTTGGAGGGCTAGGTTGAGTCCCTGGATCGGTCTGGTGATCGATCAGGGAAGCTGGCACGCTGCTCTGTAGTGGATCGGTCCGGTGACCGATCCAGCAATGACTGATCGGTCTGGTGACCGATCAGGGAGCACACAGTGAGGTTGGGAACCTACTGTGCGGCTCCTGATCGATCTGGTGACCGATCAGGGAGTATGCGTTTCACCCACTGCTTGGCTCCTGATCGGTCTGGTGAACGATCAGGGAGCACACAGTGAGGTTGAGTTCCCCTGCTGATCTGCTTCTGATCGGTCTGGTGACCGATCTGACTCACTGTGCAGATCGTTCTGGAGAACGATCCAACTTCGCGGGTTCCTCACTAAGATCGATCAGGACGAAGCCTAATCGGTCTGGTGACCGATCAGGAGACCCTCTGATCAGTCAGGTGACCGATCAGAAGGTTTGGACTGCGAAGCTTAGAAATCGACCTATAATGAGGTGGATCGATCTGGTGATCGATCCACAACCTGGGATCGGTCTGGTGATCGATCCAGGAGAATCCCAAAGAAGTCGCGATTTCCGATTGAGCGTTGGGGATCAATCAGAATGAATTCTAATCGATCCGAACCCAGCCTGATCGGTCTGGTGACCGATCAGGAGGCTCTCTGATCGGTCCGGTGACCGATCACTTTAATTCAAAATGCATTGTCAGACGCTCTGATCGCGTCTGAACATATCCGATTCTCTGCGCTTAATCTCTGATGCTTGATTTTCTGTTTGATATGCTGCTCTAATGATCAGATGAAGCTGCAGGTGAAAGGGAAGGATTCAAACACTCAAGGAGCTAGAAGTCAATTGAGGCTTTCCTTGGAGCAGGTTTGTCTGTTTTCCATTCCAGGTTGCAACGGGTGCTGGCGCTGGCTGGAGCTGCTGTCTGGGGCTGGTCTGAGGGGAGCTCAGGAGGTCCAGAAGGGCTCAGTGGTGGCTGGTGGTTGCAGGAGAGTAGCTGGAGGCTGCTGTGGGATGGTGACCTGAAGCTGTGTGGAGGAGACTTAAGCGCCGTGTGCGAGGAGTCTTCGAAAACAACTCTGCGAATCAGTATTGCTGCTAAGTTTTTGGCTTGCGACGTGCTTGTGTTCTTGCTGTTCCATCATACCTTGAGCAAGCCATTGAGATCTGAGAAGCAACCAGCCCTTGCTTGTGCACTTGAAGGAGGGAACAAGAAGCTTCGAGTCCAACAGCGAGAAGACACGAGGAGAAGACTCTTGCGTGAGATCGTCGCTGGGTGGAGCTCTAAGGGAGCTTGCTATGTTCCTGTCTTTGCTAAGTGCTAAGTAAGATCTTTCTCGTTGTTTCATTGTGCTTAAACATATATCTATGATTGAGACGCTGTGGAGAGGTTTCTCCACCGAGAAGGAGGTTGCTTTCTATCTGGTGATAATCGGGGCTTGATCTGTCGACGATCAAGGGATCGCCCACCTTAAGGGCACACCAAGGAGTAGGTGCAAGTTATCCCTGAACCTTGTAAACCCTCCTTGTTAGCGATCTTGCTAGTTGTGTTTGTTTCCCTTCGTTTTCTATTTTCTGCATACTCTGTTTTCATACTTTCGCTGTGCTACTATCAAAGTGAAGTGCAGAAATTCGCTATGTCTTTAAAGTCCAAGTGATTGGCTATATTCACCCCCTCCTCTCTAGCCATCCGGGTTCCAACATCCATGGCCAGCAAGGTGTCCAACTGATGCTCCACATTCGCGCGGAGAGATCAGCTGACCCCCGCTTGCATAAGTCCCACTCGGTGTTCGTGGTCAGCTACGGCCTTTGCTCTTAGGGCCCGCCAGGTCAAGGCTTCAATTTGGGGCCAGGCATACAAGCCACGACCAGCTGTCAGGCAGTCTTCAGTCGCCTATCATTGCACCAAGGAATTATAGAACATACAAGAAAACATCCTATGTACCGGGAACACACACCTTCAGAAGGGACTCGCGGAGAGTGATGAGAGGCTCTACGGATACTCGTACGGCTGCTCCCCCTTGAGACCTCGAGGTGTCAGCCCAACTTGTTGGGATCGGGTGCATGTTGACATGGATACGGGTTCGTAATTTTAAAATTTAATTACGTGCAGCGGAAGGTTTAGCATAAATAATTTCTCAAATTATTTTAACCACGTATCTAGCATGCAACCTTATGTTATGGAGACATGATCATACATTTAAAATTTTGCAGAAAGTAAACTAATTTACTTAATACCTCGCGTAACTAGTAGAAAGGGACGAGATCCAACCGTAGCGTCCCTTGGAAGCTCCGCCTCTATTCGCGTCCACGTCGTGTTTTCTTCGGGATGACTTCGCAAAGCCGCGAGTTTCGTGCCGACAAGAACTACTCGATTCTCCAAAGGCACGACAAGAATACCAAGAGAGAGATGAAAAACTAACCACCAAACGAAGAACGGAATCAAGATTCCGGGAGGAAAGAAGGAGTCGCGCCCACTTCTTCTTCTTCTTCGGCTTCTTCTTGGTGGTGGAAGCTCACGGCAAAGGGGGAGGGCTCTAGGGCCGACGGCACTAGAAGAGGGAGAGGGAGAGAAGGAGAGGGAGAGAGGCTAGGCAAGAATCCTTGATCTCTTGGATTAATTTCCAAGTCTTGCCTTGGTACCTTTATATAGTAGCCTCTTAATCGCCAAGTCTCCTCTTAACGGAATAAATTTTTCATAAGAAATTTATCTTATAAATTTTTCTATGAATTATTCCGTTATGCCAAGTTTTTATTATAACTTAATTTATAATAAAAATAACCATGTCTCCCCTTTTATTATGGAAAGAAATTTCTTTATATAAATTTCTTTATCATGGTAAATCAATCCATTATTGATTTTATAAAATAAAATAAACCAATCCATGGTTCATTTTAATTTCTTTGAAAAATAAATCCCTTTATATAAATTTATTTTTATAAATTTCTTTATCCATAATTTTATTAAACAAACCGCGCTCGGTTTATTTTATAATTTGAACCAAACAATTTGGTTCTCCCCTTTTGATGTGGCCGACCAAACAAAGAGGGTGGGGACCCGCTTTGGCCGGTCAAACCCAAGCTGAAACCTTACGAATTAAACTCATTTAATTCGTCTAATAAGTCTTCAAAAGACTTAGCCATTTTATGCTTCCGATGCGTCTCTGAAAATTCAGATTCGACTTATCTCTCTTGATCGGAAAATCCAATTTTTAACTCGTTTTAAATCCCTCAGATTACTCGTAGTGCGTGTGACTAAATAGGCTTTCGATTTATGTTGGCCGTCTATAATTAACCAATTATAGAACGATCATGAGTGGCACCTAGTAGTACATCATGATCCCCAATTAATCGAAAGATCAACGGTTGACCTAAGAAATAATTCTGAAACCCATCAGCAGCTCTAATGAATCATGCCTCATTCCCTTCACCATCTTATACCCACTTGGTTCAGGACACGGTCTATGTGTGTTAGTCCCCACTAGGCTGACTACGTCACACCTACCCCAAGTAATGTCTTTCTCGTCCAACGGATTCTAATTACTCTCATGTATCTAAGATATTCATACTCGGAACATGTGATGCTGTGGCCAGAGGCTTCGAGTAACAATCCGACGATAGGAATTGGGTATACGTCTCCTCGCAAGGAGTGATGAATCCTTTGTAGGCTGTTCAAACATCTTCAGGCACTTTGGCTTATACCCAATCATCCTGGGTCCACACCTCCTTGGAGATGCCTGCTTAAGATGTCAAAGTATAAGTCTTCATGACTAAGATGACTTGAACACCGCAAGTCAAAGGAACATCACGCTTAAGCTGCAGTAAGAACTTCATTGACATATCTATATGTAGATTACCATATGAAGTTTTACAGCTAGTCACTTCAATGAACTAGTTCCCTTAACTAGCATTCATGTTTATCTCTGGACATCCCAATGTCACTAGCCAGTGAGAATCAGCTGATTAGAGAATAACCCATGCTAGTCTCCACAGAATTGATAGTGTTTGTATTTATCAATTCATTGACTAGGGACAATTTCAATACTTCACAATTGCACATGTAGAGATAATCACTAGTTGTGAATTCATCACAAATTCTCTCATGCAGTGAATTGTATTGCGGACGTTCAGTAAATGAGTTTAAGATCTCAATCAAATACACGAACATGTATACTCAAATAGTAAATATTCATTTATTAAAGTAAATGATTACAATCATAAGGCGATTGTCTTAGGACACTTCTCTCATATTACTAACAAACTCCCACTTGGCCTAATGCCAATCGCTACGGTATCCAATACCACAGGCTCTAACATGACCCTCAAACATGCTTTGAGGCAAGGCCTTAGTTAATGGATCCGCTAAATTCCTTTCAGTGGGAATTTTCTCAATTTGTATATCATTCCTACTTATAATCTCTCTGAACAGATGATAGCGGCGAAGCACATGTTTGGATCGCTGATGAGACCTTGGTTCCTTTGCTTGTGCAATAGCTCTATTGTTGTCGCAATAAACCGGTATTGCTTCATCAATGGTTGGAACCACACCAAGTTCTGAGACGATCTTCTTGATCCAGACTGCTTCCGAAGCTGTAATATATTCCGCTTCCGTGGTAGAATCCGCTACAGTGTCTTGCTTGGAACTCTTCCAACTTATTGCGCCTCCATTCAAAGTAAATACGTATCCAGACTTCAATATGGGGCCTTTGCTCTTAGGGCCCGCCGGGTCAAGGCTTCAATCTGGGGCCAGGCATACAAGCCACGACCAGCTGTCAGGCAGTCTTCAGTCGCCTATCATTGCACCAAGGAATTATAGAACATACAAGAAAACATCCTATGTACCGGGAACACACACCTTCAGAAGGGACTCGCGGAGAGTGGTGAGAGGCTCTACGGATACTCGTACGGCTGCTCCCCCTTGAGACCTCGAGGTGTCAACCCAGCTTTCACAAGGCAATGAACCCCTGCGTAGAGGAAGTAGCTGGATAGCAGGAGCTCCATGGGGTAGTCTAGAGGGACCAGAATTACCCTCCTCAGAGCTAGAAGTCACCTCGGACAAGGGTCCCTCGGCAGGAACCTCCTTCAACTGCACTGGGGGGAAAGATTGCATGGAAGCCTCCAATGATGCATCTAGCCTCTTCTAAAGGCTGTCGAGTTGCATTTGGTATTGGGTGGGCAATACTTTTTTATCCTTAGGAGCATCGACAGGGTCAATTGAAGGAGAGCCGAAGGCCTGGACACCTGCCTCCAGAACAATGACCGGCGGAGTGGGGGTGGATAGGGGAATGGATTTCCCACTATCGGAAGGAGAAACACCCTCCTCAGGGATAGAGGGAAGGGGGATGGGGACATTGGAGCATAGCCTTTTTCCTCAAGGACTCGAGCCTTCCGGAATCCGCCTCTTCTACCAACCGGCAAATTGGACTGTTGAGGGGGTAGTAGGAGACGAGGACCCCTCGTTGACCCCCTCCGGATGGACAACAGCCGAGGGCGAGTCCCCTCTGAAGGGATGTCCGCCCGAGGGTCAACCGACTGACCGAAAGTCCCTTGGGTTGTAAATGGAGAAGGTGCAGCAGTAGCCTCTGCCCTTCCTAGCGAAGCAGGCCCACGGGACGATTCGACAGTCCCCTCAGAGGACTCGGCGGGCACAGAGGGTGCATCGGGAGCAGCAGGGGGAGGAGCCAGCACCTCCTGGTTGGTCTCCTCCCGCTTGATAAGTCGGCGCATTGCCCTAGGGAACATGACCTCCTCTGCAATAGCCAGACAATGAAACATCAGTTAGAACTAACGGACATTGATGGAAAAGACAAACATACCGTGGCTAGGGTTGATCTGGGTCACATTGGGGCTAAGGCCCGCCCGGTACATGAGCTCCTCACTCTGCACCAGACCGGGGCCACTGAACTCCATGCTGGAGAGTACGTTCCTAGCGCGCTGGTAGGCGGGACTCTGGAGAAACTCCCCTAGAGAGGGAGAAGTCAGTAGAGCCTCTGTCCAACGATGAGCACTGAAGGGCCGCACAGGCAGTTGGATGAAGAAGAACTTATCTTTCCACCCTTTGTGCGAAGAAGGGAACCCTCCTTAGAACCTATGGCTTAGACGCACCGAAAAACTAAAGACCCCTCGTGAGCAGATCGGAACGAAGAAGGAATGAAAGAGACGAGGAGTCAGGGGGAGGTCGAAGAGCTTGAAGATAATATACGCCCCCCATCTGAGCAAAGGCATTGGGAGCCATCTGGTGAAAGGGGATATCGAAATAGGAGGCCACATTCATAAAGAAAGAAGGAATGGGGAAGCGGAACTCCGACTCTACTTGCCCCAAGAAGAAGGTAAAAAAGCCTACGAGAGGCTCCACTAGCGACTGGTCTACCTTAGGGATCACCACCGCTATCTCAGCCAAAATGTCGTAGGCCTCAATGTCCGCCTGCAAAGCCTCCGGCCTCACTCTCGAAGAGACGGACTTGTACCATTCCGCCCAATAACCTTCCATAGTTCCTAAGGGAAAATACGAGAGGGAGGCAAATGCCTTACATTAAAAAGAGTCCTTAGAGAAGAAGATGAAGACGAGGTGCACCCAGTCACGAAGCCAGAAGTTGGCTGAACGTCTTCGTCTTCCTTTCTTATATAGAGGAAGCTGTCTGCATGTGTACAATGGGGGCAAGGCACGTGGAAGGAAAGAAACAGCCACATCGGGGCAGCACCATGGAATAGTCGTTTGACGTGAGCCGGCTACAGCTGCGCACGCCAGTATGAGGTCGTGAAGAGAGCAGTTGGGGCACGTGGCGACGGAGCATTCGTGAAAGGACCTTGGTGCCATCAAACAGCGCCATGCGCCTTTATGAAGGAGCATTGATGAAGATTCTCCTACGATTGTGAAAATTGAGACAATTGTTTTCAAATCCCTAAACTTAAAATCGGGTTGTCAAACAACAAAAAGGGAGAGATTATTGATGCAGTCTGACCCTGATTGTAGTTTTGGTGTTGACATCGATTTTAGTTTAGGTTAACAAGATGAGTCTGGTTTAAGTCCTGGTCGGGGATTGGGCACGACTCCCGGTGAGTGAGGCCGGGTGGATGAAATCTTGGTGAGTGAAGCCAGGTCCTAGCTTGGGAAGCTAGGTGGATGAAAGTCTGGTGAGTGAAGCCAGGCCCCTAGCTTGGGAAGCTAGGTTGGATGAAAGCCTAGTGAGTGAAGCCAAGTCCTAGCTTGGGAAGCTAGGTTGGATGAAAGCCTGGTGAGTGAAGTCAGGTCCTAGCTGTTGGATCTCGGATGGCTAGAGAGGGGGGGTGAATATAGCCAAACACTTGGACTTTAAGTTTTTATCAGAGTTCTGCACTTCAAGCGTTAGTAGCACAGCGGAAGCACAATAAACAAAGTATGCAGAAGATCAAAATCCTAAACTATGAGCAAGCACAAGAACGCTAACAAGAGGATTTACAAGGTTCGGGGATAACTTGCCCCTACTCCTTGGCGTGCCCTTAAGGTGGGCGATCCCTTGATCGTCGGCAGATCAAGCCCCGGTGAACACCAGATAGAAAGCAACCTCCTTCTCGGTGGAGTAACCTCTCCATAGCATTTCAATCAAGGATATAGTTTAAGCACAATGAAACACAAGAAAGATATTACTTAGCACTTAGCAAAGACAAGAATACAGCAAGCTTCCTCCGAGCTTCACCCAGCGACGATCTCACACAAGAACCCTTTCTCCGTGTCTTCTCGCTGTTGAACTCAAAGCCTCTTGTTCCTTCCTCTAAATGCTCAAGCAAGGGATGGTTGCTTCACTAATTTCAGATGCTTGCTCAAGATGATGAAACTTCAGAACACGCAAGCAAAGTGTGGAGAACACAAATGCGCAGCAAGAACTCAAGCCAGAAACCGATTCAGCGTGTTGGATCGAGAGAAAACGATAGAGGGGGGGTGAATATCGTAAAACATTTCGGATCGTAAGATAGAGAATGCACAGCGGAAATTAAAACTGAACAATACGCAAACACCAAGATTTTACTTGGTTCGGAGTCGCGGTTGGCTCCTACTCCAAGGCCCATGGTTGTTGACCGTTTACTGCGGGCAATACTATAATCGCGCAGAACAGTTTACAAAATGATGATTACAATGATATTATAGTAAGAAAAAACAACACAGCTCTTCGTTACCGACGTCCGATGTGGAATGTATCTCGGAGCAGAGGCACGTCATCGGCGCTTGTATCTCGAGTTGGGAGGTTTCTGTAGCAGAGCGCCTCGAGTAGAAGAGCGTGAAAGCGTTTGAAAACTTGATGTTGAGAAGCCTTGGTGTTGGGTGCTATTTATAGCACTTCGGGCCGCCCTGAACATTGGGGGCGCCCCCCCCCACGTGTCAACCGATCCGGAATTACCTCGGTCAGCCCTTATCCCACTCGAATAGGGCTGAGGATTGACTCTGGGGGCGCCCGGGACGCTGGGGGCACCCTGGTTGACCATTTCAGCGAGCTTCTCGGCTGGATAAGAGTTATCCGCTTCATTAGCTTGAGTGCGGGGTGCCCTGGGCACTGGGGGCGCCCGGGAGCACGGGGGCGCCCCGCCCAATAAGCTTCCGAAGCGTACTCTTGCCTAGCTTGTTTTTCCTTGACCTTGGGGGTGCCCGGGACACTGGGGGCACCCTGCCCAACTGCTGCCTCTCTCCTTTGAGGCGTTCTGAGCTGCAGAGACAAGTTCCTTTGGTACTACATCCAGGGTTAGTTGCAAATACAATAAAGCAAGAGTATGTTATGAGTATATAGCCTTAGCTGTCTTGGTTCTGACTTTGGGTCTCCAAAATGGAGCCCTAGGTCGAACCGACGCCTACTGTTCCCTCGACGGCGAACGCGTCCTCACCTACTCCTCTCAGGAGAATTTACCTGTTGCCAACTGGCTCCTCCGGTTGGACTTTTGCCTAGCGTTCCTTCGCCAGGTCTTGGATACCAAGCTGTCCTTCGCCCGGTGCCTAGCAGTCCTTCGCTAGGTCTTCGTATCCTAGCAGCCCTTCGCTAGATGCCCAGCTGTCCTTCGCCAGGACTTAGATACCAAGCTGTCCTTCGCCCGGTACCTAGCAGTCCTTCGCTAGGGCTTCGTATCCTAGCAGCCCTTCGCTAGATGCCTAGCTGTCCTTCGCCAGGACTTAGATACCAAGTTGTCCTTCGCCCGGTGCCTAGTTGTCCTTCGCTAGGGCTTTGTGTCCTGGCATTCCTTCGCCAAGTGCCTAGCAGCCCTTCGCTAGGACTTTGTTTCTTGGCAGTCCTTCGCCAGGTGCCTAGCAGCCCTTTGCTAGGACTTTGTTTCTGCACACTTAGTAAACATCGTTAGATCACAAATAACACTTAACTTTGAATCCTTTGCCAATATCAAAACAAGGTTCGATATGGTGCTTC
>JAGFNQ010007979.1:26391-54012 GCA_024364735.1 Boesenbergia rotunda
TAATGCTTAACATAATCATCATAACATCATTTGGGGTCCCCGGCTTGTACCACATACATACATCATAGCGCACATCCCTAGCAGTCCGAGGTCGAGAGCCCCAACCTACTAGGGTAAGGACAGCATAGTCGGTAGTCCCCGAACCAAGGCGTTCTTAAGGAGCCCATCCCTGTTGCACTGCTCCGGTAGTGCCAGAACCGTGGACAGCTTCGGTAGTCCAGAACCGGGGCGTTCTTAAGGTGCCCATCCCTTGGACCCATACTTCGGTCCGGTACAAGCCCATACATAAAGTAAAATACTTTTCATGTTTCATCATTCATAAGACATTCATAGCATACTTAACATAGCATAACTTGTTACGGCTCGGCCCGTCTACCGGCCCATTTACCGGTCCTCTCGACCGTCGTACCGTCGACCATCGACTGTGCCGTTTAGCATATTTATGCCTTAAAGACATAAGCATCATCTTTCATTCATCATACTTGTCTTTCATCATCATTCATTCATCATACTTAACATCATCGTTATGCCTTAAAGGCATGTACTTTAACTTCATTCATATGACATACATACATCTTATTCATAAATCATGGCATACATACGTATCATTCATAAGACATGGCATACATGCATATTATTCATAAAATATGGCATATCATTCATAAGACATGGCATACATACATATCATTCATAAATCATGGCACATGTCTAAACATCTATGACTTAACATATAATTCATGACATACAAACTAAGGGTTTGGTTAACATAGACTTCTTCCATCTTACTTAAACATACATCTTAATAACCTATACTCAAGCATCTTGGTAGGTTTAACCCAACCCTAGCCCTAGGTTAGACCCTTGGCCGAAAGCCCCAAGGAACCCTAGGTCCATAAACCTTCACATAACTTCCCAAACAACATCTCATACACATATACTAGGCCATAGGACCCCCTTTGAGTCCATACTTAAGGCCAACCCTAATCCTTTAGTCCTAATCTCACTCTTGGCTGAAACTTCAAGGCCATGGGGGGTATGGAAAAATTCCCTTAAATCCCCAAATCAATTGCTTAAACACCAACCATACCTTACCATAGGGCCATTGGGACCCTTACATGAAATAAGTCCTAACTTTCCACCCTATTAGGGTACTTGGCCGAAACCTATAGGGTCTCTAGGCCATGTGAAACATTCACATAACCACCCTCCATCTCCCTTATATCACGTTAAGACATAAAACATACACTTGAAGTTTGAGACCCAACCCTACACAAGGGTTCTTGATGTTGGCCGAAACCCTAGGGTGTCCTAGGGTACCCCAAAAATTCCCAAAAATTATATTTAATCTCTAAACATTATAAGAGAGCATTAAACAAAATTAACATGATTTTTTACATAATTATAGACCTTTAAATCATGGTGGCCGAAACCCTCAAGCTTAGGGTTCTTGGTTTTGTTTCTTTCATGTTGGCCGAAACCCTAGGGTGTCCTAGGGTACTCCAAAAATTCCCAAAAATTATACTTAACCTCTACACATCATAAGGGAACATGGAATAATATTATAAATATTTTTATCATAATTATAGACCTTTAAATCATGGTGGCCGAAACCCTTAAACTTAGGGTTCTTAGTTTTGTTTCTTTCATGTTGGCCGAAACCCTAGGGTGTCCTAGGGTACTCCAAAAATTCCCAAAAATTATACTTAACCTCTAAACATCATAAGGGAACATTAAACAACATTATCATGATTTTTAGCATAATTATAGACCTTTAAATCATGGTGGCTGAAACCCTTAAACTTAAGGTTCTTGGTTTTTCTTCCTTTCAACATCAAATCCAAAAACTAACCAATATATCATGCTAAAAATCATGGAAATCATAAGGAACTATTATACCACAGGTGAGGGAGTCTTACCTTGGGTTTCTTGATTTTTTTGAACCTTGGAAGAGAAGAAAATGGTAAGATCTTTGGACCCTTGAACACCCTTGTCCTTGTATCCTTGGAAGACCCCTTAGATCTTGGAGATGAGACCTCTTGTGGAGTTTTTCCCAAGGGAGACTCCTCCTTTGGTGTTCGGCAAGGATGAGGGAAGGAGGAGGAAGAAATTGCAAAGTAATGGGAAGAAAAGGTAACTCCCAAACCCCCCTATTTATCACCCATTAAGGAGGTAAATGAAGAGTCTCTCCATGACCCTTCATCTTCTTCTAAGCCTTAACCAATATCCACTTCATTTCCTCATAACATTCTCTCGCTAGATGAGTTGGTTAGAGCCTACATGGTTGTACAAGAGGTCCAAGGTTCAATCCTTGGCTTATGCACCTTTATTTTTATTTCATTTATCTTATTATTTTATTGTTCCTAAATTCCGAAAATCCCCCCTAAAATCCCCCATAATTATGCTAATATTCCTAAATAAAATCCTTTTATATTTATATTAATTTTACCTAATTAATACCCATTTTTGGGCCCATTTAAAGCTCATTAGTACCTAATTTCTCGATTTAAATAGGAACATTAGGCTAAGATTTACCCATAATCGTGCTAATATGCCTAATTAAATCATATTTATATTTATACTAATTTTTTACCTAAAATCCACCTATAATCGTGGTACTAGAAAGCCCATATAAGACCCATTAGTACTTAGTTTTTCTTAATTTAATTGAGAAAATATGGATTTCTAGGCCACATTTTGTATTAATATTTCTAGATCCCTCGGAAAATTATCTAAACATGCTCAATATTTTAAGAAAATATTAAGAGAATTTTCCGGGTCGTTACATCTATAACCTCTATCTTGACAAAATTCTAAGAATCGTTGATTTTGAAATTCACCTCCATGATCATTTCTAATTGTCTTAATTGTTGATGATTTTTCATTTTCAACTCTTCTACAAAAAAAAATGAAAACATCTAAGGTTTGGTCCTTATATTTAAGAAAATAAGTCCATGTATATCTAGTAAAGTCATCAATGATAACAAAGCAATATCTATATCCATTCAATGATATGATAGTACTACAATCAAATAGATCCATGTGAAGTAAATCTAAAGCGGTAGATGTACTTACAGTGCTTTTACCTTTATATGCAGATTTTGTTTGCTTACCCATTTGACATGCATCACAAAGTTTGTCCTTTTCATACTTGATGCTTGGTAAGCCACGAACTAATCCCTTGTTGGCCAACTTCCGGATGTTCTTCATATTAACATGTGCAACTCTCCGGTGCCAAAGGGTGGACTCTTCTTCTTTTGACATAAGACACTTAGCAAAAGCATTAGTAGCACTTTTAAATGAAACTTGATAAATATTGTCTACTCTTGTTCCTACTAGTACTGTGTCCAAGGTGTCATGTTGTCTAACTAAACATTGACTTGGTTGAAAATCAATTGTGTAACCCGTGTTACACAATTGACTGACACTTAGGAGATTAAATGACATCCCTTGACTAGAAGGACATTTGAGATTCTAAGACATTCAGATATTTGAATGTCTCCTATTCCTATGACCTTAAGACTACCATTGTTACCGAATGAAACATTACCTCTACTTTTCTTTTGAAGTGTGGTAAACAATGATCTATCCCCGGTCATGTGTTTGGAGCACCCACTATCAACGAACCAAGTTGATAGATGCTCCCCCTCAATCATAACCTACACAATTCGAAAAATGGAAGTTTTAGGTACCCAAACCTTGGGACCTAAAGCATTTACTAAACAAGACTTAGGCATCCATGCCTTGACAACTTTCTTTTGGACTCTAGATGTCTTAGATTGTCTCATATCAGTCCTAGACATCAAAGACACGAATGAAGGTTCTTTGGGTCGGTAACCAATACTGGCCCGATTGTAGACTGCCCTTTGGGCATTCAAGATCATGTCTAGGGTTTTTGAGCTAGTTGAGAACTTCTCGAGAATATTCTTGAGTCTCTCAACTTCACTCTTCAATGATTTGTTTTCTTCTTCTAGCAATTCATCATGCAAATCATCTACATCCTCAACCTTAGAGGATTTCAAATTTTCAACCTCAAGTTTCAATAATTTAATCTCATCCTCTAACATCTCAACATGCAAATCATCTATGTTATCATCCCTAGATGCTTTCAATTGTTCAATTTCCAATTGCAATGTTTTAACCTTATTTTTTGACTTCTTTAACATATTGGTTAAACATGCAATTGTTCTATAACATTTCTCAAGTTCGGGAGAAGTTACCTCTTCATCATCCGAAGATGATGAAGCCGCGTTTAAGGAGTTGGAAGATTCATCACTGCTCTCTTAATCTCCTAATGCCATGAGTGTCACATGCCTTGTGCTCTTCTCCTCCTTCTCTTCATCGGATGAGCTTGAAGAGGATTCATCCCAAGTGGCCTTTAAGGCCTTCTTCTTCTTCTTGGATTTCTCTTCTTTCTTTTTGAATTTCTCCTCCTTCTTCTTTAGCTTTGGGCATTCACTCTTGAAGTGTCCTTTTCTACCACACTCAAAACAAGATACATTAGTCTTATCAATTTTAGCTTCACTAAGGTTACCTTTACCCTTGAAGCGTCGATCCCTTCTCATCATCCTTCTCACAAAATTTGCCATCTCGGAGGAGGAAGAGCTGCTGCCATCTTCCTCGGAATCGGACTTGGATTCGGAAGAGGATGAAGATGAAGAGACTTCCTTCTCCTTCTTCTTCTTGTTGGATCGGTCCCCTGCAACTAAGGCAATCCCCTTCTCCTTAGGGCCTTTGTTACCCATTTCATGCAATTCCATTTCACAAAACAAATCATCTAACTTAACAATTGATAAATCTTTGGAGACTTTGTAGGCATCCACTATGGATGACCACAAAGCATTCCTTGGAAATGCTTTTAGCACATACCTCATAAGGTCGCGATTCTCGACCTTCTCAACAATAGAATGAAGCCCGTTGAGGACTTCTTTGAACCGGCTATTTAACTCACTTACGGTTTCATTCTCTTTCATGGAGAGATTTTGAAGTTGATTGAGGAACAAGTCTCTCTTGGCAATTCTTGAATCTCGGGTGCCCTCGTGGAGTTCGATGAGTTTGTTCCACAAGTCTTTTGCACTTGTGAAAGGACCAACCTTGATGAGTTGGTCATTGTTCATGCCGCATTGTAGAGTGACCACCGCTTTCGCGTCGGCTTCACTCTTTCAAGTTTGTTCGGCCGTCCACCGCCACGATTCAAGTTCCTTGCCTTCATCATCCTTTGGAGGGGTGAAGCCCTCCTTCACCGCGAACCAAGTATTGATGTCCATTTTCAAGTAATACTCCATCTTCGATCTCCAGTATTGAAAATCTGCACTATCGAAGAAGGGAGGTCGGGTGGTGGAAAAACCTTCTCTCAACGCCATGGATGATAGCTCTCGGTTGTTAATCCGGAAAAACAGTGCCCCAAGCTCTGATACCACTTGTTGGAACTCGGATGGCTAGAGAGGGGGGGGTGAATATAGCCAAATACTTGGACTTTGACACTTATCGAATTTCTGCACTTCAATCGTTAGTAGCACAGCGGAAGTACAATAAAACAAAGTATATGCAGAAATCTAAACCCTAAACTATAAGCAAACACAAGAACGCTAACAAGAGGATTTACAAGGTTCGGGGATAACTTGCTCCTACTCCTTGGCGTGCCCTTAAGGTGGGCGATCCCTTGATCGTCGGCAGATCAAGCCCCGGTGAACACCGGATAGAAAGCAACCTCCTTCTCGGTGGAGTAACCTCTCCACAGCGTTTCAATCACAGATATAGTTTTAAGCACAAAGAAACACAAGAAAGATCTTACTTAGCACTTAGCAAAGACAAGAACACAGCAAGCTTCTTCCAAGCTCCACCCAGCGACGATCTCACGCAAGAACCCTTTCTTCGTGTCTTCTCGCTATTGGACTCAAAGCCTCTTGTTCCTTCCTCCAAGTGCTCAAGCAAGGGATGGTTGCTTCAAGGATCACAGTAGCTTTCTCAAGAGAGGATGATCAGCTAGGAGCACAAGCACGCAGCAAGAAATCGCAGGTCAAAACCAAGGCAACAACAACTTCTTCTTGCTCTGCTCCAACCCGCTCCTTTTGTTTCCCTCTTGAACGCCAGGTGACAACATCTCACTGCAGCCTCCAGCTGCTCACCTGCAACCACCAGCCACCACTGAGCTCTTCTGGACTCCCTGAGCTTCCCTCAGACCAGCCCCAGTCAGCAGCTCCAGCCAGCGCCAGTGCCCGTTGTAACCTGAGATGGAAAAACAGACAAACCTGCTCCAAGGAAAGGCCTCCATTGACTCTCCTTGAGTGTTTGAATCCTTCCCTGTCACCTGTAGCTTAATCAGAGCATTAGAACAACATATCACTTAGAAAATCAAGTATTAGGAATCAAATGCAGAGAATCGGATATAGTCAGACGCGATCAAAGCGTCTAACAGTGCAATTTGAATTAAAGTAATCGGTCATTGTACCGATCCAGGGTTCGTGGGTCGGTCACCAGACCGATCAGAGTGAAGCCTGATCGGTCACCAGATTGATCAAGACAGACACTGTCCGATCAGGCTCAAGCCTGATCGGTCCACGTCTGAGTGAACAGTAACCGCGGAAATCAAATCCTAAGTCTTTGATTGGTCACCGGACCGTTCACGAACTGATCAGCGGCAGAACTCAACTCACTGTGGAATCCCTGATCGGTCACCAGACTGATCAAGAGCAAGGCAGTGAGGAAGCTGCCTGCTCCCTGATCGGTCACCGGACCGATCAGGAGCCAAGCAATGTGGCAACGGCCTGCTCCCTGATCGGTCATCAAACCGATCAGGAGCCACACAGTAGGTTCCCAACCTCACTGTGCGCTCCCTTATCGGTCACCAGACCAATCAGTCATTGCTGGATCGGTCACCAGACCGATCCACGAAGGAGCAGCGTGCCAACTTCCCTGATCGGTCACCAGACCGATCCATGGACTTAAACCTAGCCCTCCAAGCTAGGATTTCATCCACCTTAGCCCTCCAAGCTAAGGATTTTTCACCTAACTCTCCAAGTTGGGAATTTTCACCTAACCCTCCAAGTTAGGACTTTTCACCTAGCCCTCCAAGCTAGGACTTTTCACCCAACTCTTCCGAATTAGGACTTTTCCAGACCTAGCCCTCCAAGCTAGGACCTGACCCTCCAAGCCAGGACTTTTTCACCTGACCCTCCAAGTTGGGACTTTTCACCTAACCCTCCAAGTTAGGAATTTTTACCTAGCCCTCCAAGCTAGGAATTTTCACCCAACTCTTCCGAATTAGGACTTTTCACAACCTAGCCCTCCAAGCTAGGATTTTCCACACCTAACCCTCCAGGTTAGGATTTTCCAACACCTAGCCCTCCAAGCTAGGATTTTCCATACCATGCCTAATCCCCGATCAGGACTTAACCATAATCATAATCAACGTCAACCTAAACTAAAATCGGTGTCAACACCAAAACAACTATCAGGGTCAGACTGCATCAATAATATGCTTCCGTAGCTAGATTAGAGTCTATTAGGATTTTATTAGCATATGTTGCTCACATGGGTTCCAAACTTCACCAAATAGATGTGAAGTCGGCATTCCTTAATGGGGCCATTAAGGAAGAGATATATATAGAGCAACCACCCGGGTTTGAAAACCCAAATTACCCTAGACATGTCTACAAACTAAGAAAAACCTTGTATGGATTGAAACAAGCTCCCTGAGCTTGGTATAAAAGGCTTTCATCATTCTTAGTATCCATGGGTTTTAGGAGAGGCACAATTGATCCAACTCTTTTCCTAAAATCTAAGGATAAGGGTATCTTTGTGGCCCAAGTTTATGTAGATAATATTATTTTTGGGTCCACAAATAGTGAATTTCTCCGTAAGTTTATTAAATGTATGGAAAATGAATTTGAGATGAGTCTTGTGGGAGATTTGACATTCTTTTTAGGCCTACAAGTTAAACAAACAAATGAAGGGACTCATGTGTATCAAACTAAATATGCTAGGGATATCATTAAGAAATTTAGCCTAGAAAATGTTAAGGTAGCATCTACCCCTATAGGAACAAATGTCAAAATGGACAATGATCTTGAAGGTAAAATGGTAGACTCAAAACAATATAGGAGCATGATTGGTAGCTTATTGTACCTAACCGCTAGTAGACCCAATATATATTTGCGGTAGGTATGTGTGCAAAGTACCAATCATGTGCCAAAGAGTCTCATCTAGTGGTACTCAAGAGAATCTTAAGATATATTAAGGGTACTCTTAATGTCGGGCTTTGGTATCCTAGAACTCCAAATGTTGAACTTTTTGGATATACCGATTCAGACTATACAGGTTGTAAACTAGATAGGAAGAGTACTAGTGGAGGATGTCAATTTATTGGGTCATCTCTAGTTAGTTGGAGTAGTAGAAAACAACTATGTGTTGCCCTATCAACAACGGAGGCCGAATATGTGGCAATGGGTGGTTGTGTGTCTCAACTACTTTGGATCATGCACACCTTAGAAGATTATAAGTTATATTACTCCAAGGTCAAGGTTTTGTGTGATAATGTAAGTACAATTAACTTGACTAAAAATCCGGTTCACCATTCTAGAACAAAAAATGTTGAAGTGAAGCATCACTTCATTAGGGATCATGTGGCAAGGGGTGACATAGATTTGCACTATGTTGAGTCAAAGTCAAACTTTGCCGATATATTTACTAAGCCTCTTCCCGAAGTGGAGTTCACATCCTTAAGAAGGGGCCTTGGTATGTGTTTTGTAGAAGTATAGGATGGACCTTGGGGTAATACAATAGGAAGGTGATGTTGATACAAATGATTTACATGTGCTTATGACATAGTGTTCGGTCATGAGATGTATCAAATTATGAAAAATAGACCAATCATGGGGAAAACAAGTGTTTAATTAATGGACATCTTGCCCAAAGATCATGGTTGGACATTTTAAACATTTGAAAACCATTCTGTATTTTATATGTTTTGCCATAAGCTTGGGTCATGTATGATTGCAAAACTAGGTTGAAACTTTGATACAAAGTTAGTGTTTTTCAAGAAATTCGAACTTTAGTCAAAAAGTCAAGCGTGTTTGAATTTTTCATAAACTGATATTTTTCTCTGTTAAAGTATCTCATATGAAACATACTTGCAAATTTTCATAATTTTTGGAATTTTCTGAAATTTTTGGGGAGTTTCTGAAATTCAGCTCAGAATCCTATAATTCAGACTGACAGAGTATCAGTCGACTGCCCCTTGGGGCAGTCGACTGGCACGACTGAATTCAGAATACTGAGAAATTTTCAAAAATAAGAAATTCTCTCATTTGATACCATGGGTGAGTATTGCTTAGGGCAATCCTTTTGATGGTGTCAAAAGGGGAGAATGGGTGGTTTAAGTTAGGTTTGTAACTTAAACTTGTGGTTTAAACTTAGTTTATGATAAGAATTGAAAATGGGAGAAAGCATAGGTTAAGGGGGAGTTTATCTCTTGGTTTTACTATGTCTTGCTTTTTAATTGCTATTATTTACTGTTGGTTTATCCCTAACTTAAACATATTGCCACACATCAAAAAAGGGGGAGATTGTTGGGGCAATCGACCCAAGGATGATCGGGAAGATCATGGTTTTGATGTGTGTGCCAACATGGTTAAGGTTAGGGTGTTATCTTGTTATTTGATATGTGTGATTGAGTTTGTAGGACTTGAAGAATCACACATGGAGGACTTATCCGAGGGATGAGAGCCGAGGGAAAAGGACTCCAAGGGCAAGCTGGGAAGTGGACTTCAAAGGGCACACGTGAAGGGTGGCATGGAGGCAAGCCAAGGGAAGGCTTGTGTGCGCATCCGAGGGACGATAGCCGGTGGAAGAAGACTTCAAGGGGCAAGCCAAGGGAGTGTACTTGAAGGCACACGTGAAGGAGCGTCTTCGGAGAGAGGATCAGTGTTTGTATAAGTTGGGCAGTTGACTGCCAGCAAGAATAGAAACTCACAGAATATTTTCAACCCTGGACCAGTCGACTGCCCCAGGGACAGTCGACTGATACCCCCGAAAACTAGCCATTGGGTTAGCCGTTGGCTAGCAATTAAGGCTAGACCAGTCGACTACCCCAGGGGCAGTCAACTGGTGTCGGGCTGGATAACTCTAGGGGTTATCCTTTACTCTTATTTAAAGGGTGATTTTTTGGCACGACAAAGGTACGGTTCTCAAGTGTACTAAAGTGTTGTTCATGCAAAAAGTCATCAGTTCTTCCTCTCGCTTTCAATTCCATCTTGTAAAGAAGAAGAAGACAACCTTGTAAAGGTATTCTCTACATTGAAGGAGATTTTTCATAGTGGAGAGTGTGCTTGTGCATGGATCCTTGGATTAATCACCTCTGGGGGTGGATACCAAGTAAATTCTCTGTGTTAGCATTGGAATTCATATTTTTTATTATATTGCTTGTATTGTGCTAACCATCTTGTAGAGAAAGTTCAAGAAAAGTATTATTCACCCCCCCCCCCTCTAGCAAGCGCCACGATCTAACAGACTTCGTGCCCAGTCCACGACCAGGACTTATTGCCCAACCCTCGGTCAAGTCTTTGGTGTCTAGTCCACGACCAAGACTTATTGCCCAACCCTCGGTCAGGTCTTCAGTGCCTAGCCCTTGGCTAGGACTTATTGCCCAATTTCTCGAACTAGGACTTCGTGCCTAGCTTACCTAGGACTTTTCCTGCACACTTAACAAATTCATTAGATTGCAATATAACCTTAACTTATGAACCCATTGTCATTATCAAAACTCAGGTTCGATCTAGTGCTTCCGGCACCAACAATCTCTTCCTTTTTGATTTATGGCAACCTAGTTCAAAAGTTAAGTTAAAACAGAACAAATAGGCATTTCAAACAACCATATTTATTTTTCCTCTCATTAAAAAATATTTTTGAAAAACATGCACTAAGCTCCCCCTGAATTAGAGATTCTCCCCCTTAAGCTTTCAAAGATATGCAGTTTTTCAAAAAGCTTAAGTGTACCCTTTTTGAGAAAAAAGTTAAAGTCTTTTTCTGAATAAAGATAAGCGAATTTTGACCAAGTATACTTTTGCAAAACTTTTGAAGTTGAAACAGTTAAGACTCCTTTTGAAAGATTAATAAATTTTTCTGACAAAGGGAATTTTAACTTTTCTTACCTCAAAAATTTGTACTTTAAAAGATTTGTACTTTTTGTGCTAAAAAACATTTGCACTTAAAAACTATTTAGTAATTGAAAAATATTTTGTACTTGAAAAATATTGTGCACTTAAAAATATTTTGTACTTGAAAAACATTGTGCACTTGAACAATATTTTGTACTTAAAAAATATTATGCAATTTAAAAATATTTTAAAAATTTGCACTTTAAAATTTTGCAAAAAAAAAATCTTGTAAAAATTTGCACTTAAAACATTTTTGCAACAAAAATTTGCACCTGAAAATTTAACTTTACTTTTTCTAAAAAAAATTACTTTTTTTCACTCCCCCTTTGCCATATATATAAAAAAACATGCTGGTCGAAAAAAATTGAGAATCAGAGCCAGTTTATTTTGTACAATTCTAAACACATTTTGAACCAATTCTAGTGAGTCCAAGCAACAAAACAGATCAAACAAACTAAATTGAATTCGTTCGGGTCTTGTCTAACCTAGTTAGCTACTTACTAACTGTTAAATAACAGCAGCTTTCATTAGGGTTAGTCAAGTTAAGTGATTTGATCAAGTTAGATTTTCTAAGCTTGAACAATTAGCTTGATTGTTGTTCAAATGTATTTATCGCCCCAATTGCTCTTGATGCACTGACTTAAAGCATCTTGAGTCAAGGCATAGACTTAAGCATCTCAACCCAGTCTAGGTTATCAATCAAAGTGTCCTAATGTGCTTGTGAGATGCTAGCTTCTAGATCTATAGGAGCATGCAATTCTAGGGTTAAATCCTACGCTAAGTCCATTGCGTAGAAAACTCTAGTTTTAAAGGGGGTAGTTTTTGAAAAATCTAAGTCGAAAAAATTAATTTCATCAAGTTAAAAAAGAAAAGGATTTTTTCAAAAAATATGAAATAAAAATTTTAAGAAAAATTGAGAACAGTCCTACTCTACTAAGCACAACCCTAAAATATAAGTCAGGTGTACAAATATGAAGTAGATAAATAAATCAAATGCATTGATGCAACCAAGTCAAGTGTATAATGTAAGTCAATAAGTCAGCCCTACAAAGTAGGGAAAGTCAAATCATCAGAATACAACTCTGGTCTAAGAAGATGGGCCAGGAGGCCAAAATGGGATGGGCTGCCACGACCGAAACATCGACATTATCTCCTCGTGTCAGGCCTGGTCTGCCATGAGCCTCTCATCGTGTCGGGCCTGAAAGGCGTCCATGTGCTCGACGTGATGAGCCTCTATCTCCTCTCGGAGACTGTGGACCTCCATCTCTATCTGTGCAAGTCGCTGGTCCATAGTCAGAGGAGGTGGTGGTGGTGGAGACACTCGCAGCTGCTCGTCGATCTCGGCGGCGAGATCGGCTATGTCGACGTCCACCTCGTCGTTCAAGTCGATTCGGTGTCGAGCACCTCGTCGTCTCCATGACATAACCCCGGTTGTCGAGATATCTATGGCTGCTAACAAAAAGTTCCTAGACCCTATCTCATCAAATTCAGTCATCGTGATGACCTCTCCAGCAGAGATGTCACGACCATGGTGATGAAGGAGGGAGGTGAGAATATGACAGTAGGGTGTCCGTACTCTGGAATGGGTGGATACACTGGATGCGTAGATGATCGTCTGGAATATGTGTAGACTAATGTCTATATCCAAGTGATGGATCATCGCATAGAGTAGGAAGGTATGGAAGGGTCGCATCGCTGCTACATCTCGAGAGGTTAAAGGGAGAATGCAGCGGATCAGGACTCTATAAAGAGCGTAGTCCTGAATGTGCAGATCGACGGACTAAAATCTCTGTATCGTTGTATCCCTCGCATCTCCAAAAAAGTAAGAGTAGAGAGTATCAAGAGTAATGTGTGAATACGGAGGAGCGAAGGGAAGATCTGTCGGAGGATAGCAACAGAATGTGGACTGAGAGGGTCGTAGTCCAAGGAAACGGTTGAAAAGTGTAGGCGTGATGGTGAGTGCAATGGTCTGCACAATGGTAGTGTAGCAAAGGTCATCAATTTTGACCAAGTTATTGTAAATTCGGCACACAGGGTCGTGTTGATGGGACTGGTGCAATACACTAGCTGATCTAGCTGGTAGAAGTTAATAACATCTATGGCTAAAGGTCAAGATTGGGTAAAGAAGCTTCCATTTAAATAGCTAGTCTTCATAGGTTTATATGTTGTGTGTCCGAACTTATTAAATAAAGCTAAGGTAGGAAATCTAGGGTCTGGACTGGGCTCGGCACCGGGATCATTTTGGGTGACTCGACGCTTACTAAGTAAATAGAAAAATTAACATTATTGACTGAAATTACATTGAAAAATGAGATGTAATTGAAAATTCAAAAGTAAACTTATAGTTAATTCATACCGGGGTGGCATTGTAGGAAGAGGAAGGTCGGGACAGCTTGGGAGCGAATTAGAAGAGAGGAGAAGATGAGAGGGGATGAGTTTAGGTGTGGAGAAGTGGCTGTGGGCGTGGGTTTATAAAACCCCTCCCGGGCGCCCCCAAGCTGTCCCGACCTTCCTCTTCCTACAATGCCACCCCGGTATGAATTAACTATAAGTTTACTTTTGAATTTTCAATTACATCTCATTTTTCAATGTAACTTCAGTCAATAATGTTAATTTTTCTATTTACTTAGTAACCGCCGAGTCACCCAAAACGATCTCGGTGCCGAGCCCAGTCCATACCCTAGATTTCCTACCTTAGCTTTATTTAATAAGTTCGCACACACAACATATAAACCTATTAAGACTAGCTATTTAAATAGAAGCTTCTTTACCCAATCTTGCCCTTTAGCCATAGACGTTATTAACTTCTACCAGCTAGATCAGCTAGTGTATTGCACCAGTCCCATCAACACGACCCTGTGTGCCGATTTTACAATAACTTGGTCAAAATTGATGACCTTTGCTGCACTACCACTGTCCAGACCATTCCACTCACCATCACGCCTACACTTTTCAACCGTTTCTTTGGACTACAACCCTCTCAGTCCACATTCTATTGCTATCCTCCGACGGATCTTCCCTTCGCTCCTCCATATTCACACATTACCCTTGATACTCTCTACTCTTACTTTTTCAGAGATGCGAGGGATCCGGTGATACAAAGATTTTAGTTCTGTCGATGTGCACATTCAGGACTACGCTCTTTATAGAGTTCTGATCTGTTGCATTCTCCCTTTGACCTCTTGAGATGTAGCAGCGATGCGACCCTTCCATACCTTTCTACTCTATGCGATGATCCATCACTTGGATATAGACATTGGTCTACACATATTCCAGACGATCATCTACGCATCTAGTGTATCCACCCATTCCAGAGTATGGGCACCCTACTGTCATATTCTCACCTCCCTCCTTCATCACCATGGCCGCGACATCTCTACTGGAGAGGTCATCCCGATGACTGAATTCGATGAGATAGGGTCTAGGAACTTTTTGTTAGCAGCCATAGACATCTCGGCCACTGGGGTTATGTCATGGACACGACGAGGTGCTCGACGCCGGATCGACTCGAACGATGAGGTGGACGTCGACATAGCCGATCTCGTCGCCGAGATCGAGGAGCAGCTGCGAGAGTCTCCACCACCACCCCCTCCTCTGACTATGGACCAGCGACTTGCACAGATAGAGATGGAGGTCCACAGCCTCCGAGAGGAGATAGAGGCTCATCACGTCGAGCACATGGACGCCCTTCAGGCCCGACACGATGAGAGGCTCGCGGCAGACCAGGCCCGACACGAGGAGATGATGTCAATGTTTCGGTCGTGGCAGCCTAACCCATTTTGGCCTCCTAGCCCATCTTCTTAGACCAGAGTTGTATTTCTGATGATTTGACTTTCCCTACTTTGTAGGGTTGACATATTGACTTACATTATGCACTTGACTTGGTTACATCTATGCATCTGATTTATTTATCTACTTCATATTTGTACACCTGACTTATATTTTAGGGTTGTACTTAGTAGAGTATGACTGTTCTCAATTTTTCTTAAATTTTTCGTTTCATATTTTTTGAAAAATCCTTTTCTTTTTAAACTTGATGAAATTATTTTTTTTCGACTTAGATTTTTCAAAACTACCCCCTTTAAAACTAGGGTTTTCTACACAATGGACTTAGCGTAGGATTTAACCCTAGAATTGCATACTCCTATAGATCTAGAAGCTAGCATCTCATTAGCACATTAGGACACTTTGATTGATAACCTAGACTGGGTTGAGATGCTTAAGTCTATGCCTTGACTCAAGATGTTTTAAGTCAGTGCATCAAGAGCAGTTGGGGCGATAAATACATTTAAACAGCAATCAAACTAAGTGTTCAAGCTTAGAAAATCTAACTTGATCAGATCACTTAACTTGACTAACCCTAGTGAAAGTTGTTGTTATATAACAATTAGTAAGTAGCTAACTGGGTTAGACAGGACCCGAATGAATTCAATTTAGTTTGTTTGATCTTTTTTGTTGCTTGGACTCACTAGAATTGGTTCAATATGTGTTTAGAATTGTACAAAATAAACTGGCTCTGATTCACAATTTTTTTTCGACCAGCATTTTTTTTATATATATGGCAAAGGGGGAGAGTGAAAAAAAAGTAATTTTTTTTAGAAAAAGTAAAGTTAAATTTTCAAGTGCAAATTTTTGTTGCAAAAATATTTTAAGTGCAAATTTTTACATGAATTTCTTTTGCAAAATTTTAAAGTGCAAATTTTTAAAATATTTTTAAAGTACACAATATTTTTTAAGTACAAAATATTGTTAAAGTGCATAATATTTTTTAAGTACAAAATATTTTTAAGTGCATAATATTTTTCAAGTACAAAATATTTTCAATTACTAAATAGTTTTTAAGTGCAAATGTTTTTGAGCACAAAAAGTGCAAATCTTTTAAAGTACAAATTTTTGTGATAAGAAAAGTTAAAATTCCCTTTTTCAGAAAAATTTATTAATCTTTCAAAAGGAGTCTTAACTATTTCAACTTCAAAAGTTTTGCAAAAGTATACTTGGTCAAAATTCGCTTAACCTTTTCTCCATTACAATAAGGAGTAATTTATCAATGAATGAATCAGTTTCAGTTTCTCAACAATCTGACCTGCGAAGGAGTAGTCGTAAGATTATTCCTCAGAGAAGGTTTGACATTAAGAATGAGGCATTAATGATTCTCCCTATTGACACTGAGGAACCTCGATCGATTGAGGAAGCATTGAGATGCTCAATTAAAGAAAAATGGAGAATTGTAATGGATGAAGAAATGGAGTCTATGAGAAATAATCAAGTTTGGGATATAGTCGATCTTCCTCCGAGCCGAAGGGCTATTGGGAATAAGTGGATTCTTAAAATCAAGAGGAAGACAAATGGATCGATTAATAAATACAAAGCTCATCTAGTTGCAAAACGATATACCCAAATGAAGGGTGTTGATTTTGAAGAAACAATTTTTCCTGTTGCGAAGTTTGTGTCAATATGTGTCATTTTAACTATAGTAGCACATTATGACTTGGAATTATATCATATGGATGTAAAAACGGCTTTCCTTAATGATAATCTTGACAAGGAAATATATATGGCATAGCCAGAAGGTTATATTGCTGAAGGCCAAGAGGACAAAGTATGTAGACTTAAAAAGTCTATATATGGGCTAAAGCAAGCGTCAAGATAATGAAACATAAGATTCAATCAAGTCATTTTATCTTATGGTTTCGAAATGATTAATGAGGATCATTGTATTTACCTCAGGGAGGATAAAGGAAAGATAGTCATCTTATCGTCATATGTTAATGATATGTTAATAGCTGGAAATGACATACAATTTGTGATAGACATCAAATCATGACTTTCATCACAATTTGACATGATAGATATGGGAGAAGTTAAGTAAATCTTAGGAGTAAAGATCATTAGAGATTAATCAAAATGACTTTTGGGTTTGTCTCAAGAGACTTATATTACTAAGATGTTACAACACTTCAACATGTCAAATTGCAACATTGAACAAACTCCTGTAGCGAGAGGTACTGTTCTGAGCAAAAGTATGTATCTCAAGACTCCTGATGAGATAGCCGACATGAAGAAAAAATCATATGCTAGTGACATTGGTAGTTTAATGTACACTATGTTGTGTACACATCCTGATATTAGCTATGTTGTTGGCTTAGTTAGCCATTTCCAATCAAACCCAGGATCGAGACACTGAAAAGCGTTGAAAAGAATATTCAGATATTTTAAAGGGACGGTAGATTATTGTCTCTGCTTCCAAGGATCAAAATTGATCCTGAAGGGCTACACAGATGCAGATTGGGTAGGGGACCTTGATGACAGAAAATTCACATCGGATTATACTTTTTTGCTAAATTGTGGTGTCATCTCATGGAACAACAAAAAATAGGCTTGTGTAGCTTTGTCAACAATGGAAGCCGAATATGTGGCTTGTTCAGTGGTTGTACAAGAAGCTTATAGCTAAGAAGGTTCCTGAAATATTTGAAGATTGCTGAGGATAGTAGGAGTCCTGTTACAATGTATTGTGACAATCAAGTTGCGACAGCTTTTTCCAAAGATCTCAAATATCATAGAAAATACAAGCATATAGAAATTAAGTATAACTATGTAAGAGATATTATAGACAAAAGAAAGGTAGTCCTTGAGTATATTCCTACCCGTGCTATGCTTGCAGATTCTTTTAATATGTCATTGGCTAAAGAGTTATTTTTTGGATATTGAAGTCTTTGAGACTTCGTAAAATGTAACACATTATAAAACAATCAAATATATGAAAGTGTCATGATTTATTCATTGTTGGTGTTATATTTTGGATAAAGTCTCAATAAGCATGTTGGCAGGTTGAGATTGGTCCACTTACATGGGCAATCATCTCTATTTGTTGAGTATAAATAGAGTTAAGATCATTACTTATGGGACAACTTAAGTAGTTGTGAATAGAGACATACTCATAAGTTGGGATCGCCTTAATTTTTGTATCAAAATGAGATCATTTATGTAATGATCGGAGTAAATGAACCCACTATTTACTGAATCTACTGAAGGTCAGATTAGGAATTCATAAATTGAATTCGGGATTAGACATTAGGTATGTCTAGATAAAAATCTGTACGATGTTAATTTTGAGAAAAACATGCACTCTTTTTGTTAAAGAAAAAATATCGTAGCATGTGACTCATACCACATGTGCTATAGCGACAATAAAGGAAGTAGAAGAATGAATCTCTACTTCTCTACTATGTGAGACCCTTGAGATTATAAGTTAATCTCAGATTTACCCTATGTGACTATTTAGCTGTCTGCTTAAAATTTTAATCAGTGTATGTTACCTTAGCATGTATCCTATTGGCTATGAATGATTCAGTCTATAGAGCATAACTAGGAAAACAACTGATTAGAATGTATAGATTCAAGCTAAATAGGAAGATTAATAGAAATTTACATCTTTGACACTTATTTACTAGTCGACCAACTATATTTTTATTGAGTACTTAAAATATGATTGTGAATAATTTTATTAAATGGAAATACTGAACAAGTTCTTGACTTAATTGTCATCATGAGGAATTAGAGATGTTCATATTGATATAAATAATTTATTCTGGGGTAAAAGTAAGTTATTGATGTCTATGATTCATGTGATAGAGCAACTAAGTTAAGTGTAATAGTTTTCTTAACATTGATTGCTCAGTATGCTTGTTGTCACATGAACCATTTTCCCTAATATATGAATTGAATGTTCTTGTATGGTCTATGTGATCTGATTTGTGTACCGTCTTTATGACTTGATTCTTAAATAGTCTTCGTGACTAATTTTTCATATAGTCTTTGTGACTTAACTTGGACGAGTAGGAGATATTGGTAATGGGATCGTGGGAAACATGGGTGGTTACCATGTTGCCCACTTCTGATAAGGGTAAATTACCCTTTTAACCCTCTAGATCCCTATTATAAAAAGGCATTCAAGTCATTCATTGAGGAAGGCACTTCATTCGTTGGGGAAAACGAGAGAAGGAAGAGGCAAGAAGAACATTCATGTCGGAGAAAGGGATTTGGTTCGTGGATTATACAAGAAGGTTCGTCACTGTAATCTTTTCGTCGACAATAACAACGGTATTTCCTCCATCCCCAATTGCTCACGATTTGCAGAAGATTCGATGTAAATTTTTACAGAATTTTATTCTGTGTTTCATGCTTTATAATCTACAATTTGCTCATGGGACGTTTATTGGATGAATATTGCATGCTCAGACAAAGATTGATCAGCAGGCTCGACATTTCCATTGTACCTGAATGGCATGGGTGAGTAGTTCATATCTCCTCCACATGTATATCGAGCATTTCGAGTTCACCTTGTTCAACCCGTATGGTTGGATGCTAGATGCATGTCATACCTAGACATTGTCAGGACAGAACTCATTTTTGTTGGGGCAATCAGCCCAAGTATGATCTGGAGGATCATGGGTTTTGATATGTGTGTCAATATGGTTAAGTTAGGGTTTTATTGTGTTCTAATATGTGTATATGAGTGTGCATGTTTGCAGGTACACATAGACTTGGTTGGATGTCTTCAGGTGAAGGGTGGCATGGAGGCAAGCCGTGGGCTTGTGTGCGCATCCGACGGACCATGGACAAAGCAGGTATGATGAGCCGAGGGAAGCGAACTTCGAGACATACGTGAAGGATAGCATGGACGCAAGCCGCGAGCTTGTATGTTTATCCGAGGGGTGAGGGCCAAAGTCGAAGAGGGCTTGAAGGCAACGGATCGAGGCTGCTGGAGCAGAGACGATGAGCCGAGGGATGCGGACTTCGAGACATGCGTGAAGGATGGCATGGAGGCAAGCCGAGGGCTTGCGTGCGCATCTGAGGGACGGGAGCCGAAGATGAAGAGGGCGTGAAGGCAACAGATCGAGACTGCTGATTAAAGAGTCAACTAGGTCGTGAGGGTCCGAGTGTGAGTGTTTGTCCTCGGGAACTAAGCCTGGAGGGCTCGAGTGCGGAGAGAAATGTACTGTAAAATACGGTGATTCGAAAATCCGGACCAGAAAATTTTTCGGGATTTTTCCGGATTGAGTCTAGGGTTTTCGGCCCTACGGGAGGAGCCCAAGGGGCTTTATTGTAAACCTTAAAACTTATTAAGGACTTCATGGAAGAAAACTTTAAATAGTTGATTTAAGTAAATTTACCTAAAGTTGGGGGCTTTCAGGTAGACTCTTAAATTTCGAATGGATAAATAATTTATCCCTAGAAATTTATTAAAGTGGATTACAATAAGTTGGAGGGTTAAATAGCTAAAAACCTTACCCTAATGGTAGGATTAAGATTACTGGAAGTTGAGGGACCTTTCTGTAAAAAGTCCTCACATTAAAGACTCTTCACATCCGCACGCTCGTGCCCTAGCCTCAGCCGCCCGAACCTTCTGCTCCATCTCCTTCGCGTGCCCTAGCCTATCCACCGACTCGTCCCTTCTTCACGGACGCGAAGCAATAGGGCCGCCTCTCCAAGTCCTAGCGAAGCCTCTCCTCTCCCCTCATCGCCAACTCCTCTCATTCTCATCGCCAACCCCCTCATCTCACGCACGAGGATTCGCCGCGCCGCCCCTCCACTTCTAAGTGCGATCAGTCGCTAGCACCCCCAACTCATCTTCTTCGGCTCCGAGTGGGGTTGTATCCTTGGCGACTGAGTTGATGGATTGGAGCAAAAACTGATCACAAGATCTGCCCTAGGTCTGCTGGGTTAGATCTGGTCATCGGAGATTAGGAGGCTTCTAGCTTTGTCGGATTGCTGTGGTTGGTTGTGCTTCGCCAGCGATCAAGTAAGGGTTGTATCTGAGGTGTTGCGTGGGTTGTTTTAGATGCATAGAGTAATTCATGAAGGATGATTGGATTTCTAATCAAATTCTGTTTTGGATGCATTGGTCGAACTGATCTTTATTCTTGTTTGAAGATATGCCTGTTTGATTGGATTCGCTTAGAATTAGGGTTCTGTTTTGAGATGGGAAATTGGTTGTGGTTGTTTGTGAACTGGCGTGAGTTGAGGAGGATGATGAACATTACTCATGGGCAGTTGATCTTGCTAGGCCTAATGGGTGTGTGCGATCTGGTGATGGATGAAAGAGTGTTTGATCAGTGTGATATCGTGGGCTATGATGGTGATTAAAAGGGATTTTCTTTGATTAGCTTTGCTGTATGGATTTATTGGAGTTTTGCCCTGCTTTGGTTGTTGCGGTTCTGCGTGTAAGAACGAAGTTCTAGCTTTGAGTGGGTGGTTAGAAATTGAGGGTTTAAATGGGGATTGATTAATTTTAATTAATCCTAATTAACCTAGATGGTATGTTTGGTTATGAATCGTGGGAAATGTTAAATTATAAATTATGCTCTTTGATGCATGGCGTTGACTTAGTTCCTTGTCACGGATATTATTTTTGACGGGTGGTTCTCGACGATTACAGAATTCTACTTCGGAGGCGGGTACCCTTTGACTTATCTTTTAGATATTGTCTTATTGCTATGTATGGTTTGTTATAGATAACAGTAAGTTATATGCTATATCTGCCTTAGTATACCTGTATTTGATACATGTTACTTATCCTTGAGGTTATCTCCCGTTTAGATTCATACAGTCTCGATAGTTGCCATGTATATATATATATATATATATAGATGTAGTAATATGTTCCCTCTTGCATCTTGACATGGATAGATCACTGGTTACTTTTTCAGTATACCTAGTAGATTACTGGTATCCCATGATATAGGATTCAGACCTATACCTAGCACCCTGAGGTGTTAGTGGAGGACTTGGTGAGTGTTATATGTGTTTGGGTCATGCACCATCCTTGCATTGTTGCATGCTGACGATCATCGGCTCCTATGTAGTCTGAGTCCGTCGCCAGTTACATGAGGATATGCACACACATCCACTCAGGGGTAGTGGCTGCCATAGAGTATGTGCATTTGCCCTGTATTGCTCCGCACGGTCACTATTTGGAGGGTGGTTCCGGTGCGTGGTAGCAGCCAGGGATCCCTTCTCGTCCTAAGACACGAGAAGATGAGAGCTAGACTCCCCCATTGCTTGGGGTAGGAGAGTGACCTCCGCTAGCATCCTGTCCACTCGGTCACTCAGGAGCAGTGATAGCAGGGTGCGCACAGTTGTCATAGCTCTAACCTTTCGGACGTCCATTTATGACAGGTGGACGATGATCTGACTGGTATCAGGGATGACACATATCATTGTACCATGTGCATATTTTGCATCGTGCATTGTTTGCTGCATTTGATTTTTGCACTTGATTGACATGCATATACTGGATACCTGTTTATCTTGGATTATATGTTATACTTGTTCCATAGGGATTTATTTCACCCTCTGTAGGATAGATGGATTCTGGTATGTATTTTTATTCAGTATCTTCAGTATACCCTTTCCTATTGTTTGTATGAGACTGTATTAGCGTAGACTATTATTGTTATTATAATGTATTATGCATATCTGCTGGGTATTCACTGAGTTTATGGACTCACACCGTTGCCATACATTTTTATTTTCAGGTTGAAATATTTGGAGTCGCCAGAAGAGCCCAGCAGCCAGTCCCTACCCATCGCGACGACAGGGTTTTGATTTTGTACTTGGCGATATATTTATTTCATATTTCTTTTAGGACTTTGTATATGTCTTGTGAGTGTTGTAGTGTGCCCTAAGGGGCTTATGTATTTGTTGATTTGTCGTAAGTCGGACCGGTCCGCAGTCAGGTATGATTTACTTAGTTATCTGGTGCTTTTATGTTGTGTTTATCTATTTTTGGAGGCCTGAGGCCAAATATATATTGCGTGGGATGTTTGTATTGTGTAAATTATCCGTCGGAGAGGGGAGGTGCTGTCCGATTTTCTATTAGATCAGCGACTCCTAGGTCTCGGGGCGTGACATGTACTCGGGAAGGGTAACCCTAGGCTTAGGGAAGGACCAGTCGACTGCCCTTGGGGCAGTCGACTGGTGATGGTTGGAGATTCAAACGTTGGGCTTGCAACGTTAGAATCTGAGTGGGACCAATCGACTACCCCTGGGGCAGTCGACTGGTAACGGTCATATCAGACTCGATCTCTATTTAAGGGAGCTCGTTTAAGGATTTTCCTTCTTGGCGAAACCTGCTTGGATAGAGCTTGTTAGTAGTCTTTGTTGCTCAGGTAGTGTTCAAAAGTTGTGGTGAGGTTTCTCCATCCACAAGGAGCTACGAGATCTAGCCAGAGATGCTCCGAGGAATCATCCATCGACGGATTAGGGATCACCCACCTTACTGGTAGCCGTGGAGTAGGAGTTTTATCTCCGAACCACGTAAATATGTGTGTTCATTTTCATTAGTTTTGTTTTTATTTAGTATATTCCACTTACACACTAACAATTATAGGAAAAAAGTCGAAAGAAGTTATTCACCCCCCCTAGCTTGACGATCATGATCTAACAATTTTCACTTGATTAGCATAAAGCAAGCCACGATGATTAAGTTAGAATACATAATCTCTCATCAGATTGGGCCTTGCAAAGCTATAAAAGCGATATGATCTAAAAAAAAAAGGTGTTCTTATAAACCCTCCGTAGTAGAAGTCTGACTCCTCGACACTCAACTCTATGGTTCCCGACTCCTCGACGCCCGACTGGATGGTTCTCGACACATCGATGTATGAATTCCCCGAAAGCCTCCGCCCCAAGTGAGGAGGATGTCGTTAGTGAAAGAAATACACTCATTTTTCTCTATTTTTTACTTCTCTATTGTCTGAACAACAAGGCCTAGCTTGAATGTTGAAGTGACTATGCCAAAGTTTCATTCTAATCCTTTCTTATTGTCTCATAGGCTCCGAACTTCACTCACCACTAGCTCGTTCAGAATTGTTTTGAGCACAGTCGACCCAACCTCAACTTACGCACCCGGTGGTTCACTCATCCCTAATCTCGGATCAGATCATTTACCTAACTACACCTTTGGCCCATAGAAAGACACTCATTTCCCTATTTTTCTGTCAAAGTGAATACAAAATATGAAAAAATAGCTTTGGTCAAATAAATAAATAAAGAATGGTACAATTAAGAAGTATTAAAATTGAACAGAACCTAATCAAATGGGTATAATGCCTACTGGGCAATGCTTAAATCCATGAAAGTGGTTATTGCAACAGGAGCCATAACCAAAGATAGGAAAGAAAGAACCTGTAACATGAACCACATAGAACATGCTTTTTGAAATGCACTGTATGTGATAAAACAATACATTGGTCAACGATAATCCAACGATAATACAATGCTGTCCGGACACTATCAACGATAATCCGATGAGATCATAATTATCGACGATTCTATTTTTTGAGGATGAGTATCTTCACTAGTCAAAGATATTCTGTATGATGTTTTAAACGTCGTCTCTCACATATGATATAATGATCATTTAATATTCTTCCCCTCGGTATTTAAATCATGACCCGATAATGCATATTCATAACTATTACAACTATCACAATTATAATTTATGATTATAATAATTATGATTTCGTAGTGGCTAGTTATGGCTGTCGCATAAAAAATAATTTTAAAAAAAAATTAAATGTTTTTGAAAAATTTGAAAAAAAATTTAAAGAATACTTTTTTAGACCTCATGCTAGACGTTACACCTGAAAACAAATAAAAATCTTTAAAAGAATTTTAATTTAATATATTATGTAAGTCAAATTCAAGCCATCAAAAATTATAATTTCCCTTAACTTATCTAATATTCACCTTATATTACAACTCGCCTCATAATTTAATTCAGACAAGAAATACTGATAAGAGATAATAATAAAATAATATAATAAAAGTTAATTAGGTAATTATATATGAAGATGAAGTGCCCTTTTAATAAAAAATTAAAATGAACCGCGCTTCATCAGAATGATTCCAAAAATAAGAAACGCTATTTATATTTTTTGCCTTTCGGTGCACAATAGATTTAACCATTGTCCCTCTACTGATCCAACCAAACTGAATTGAATTCACAAAGTGATAAAAAAACAATCACAATAGATTAATTAATACATTAAGGCGATCAGACATTCAAAATTCATGTGACATAGATATGCATCACATTACAACAGACTTAAAGTAGCTTGCCAACGCTCACGTAATGCATCACCAAAAAGAAACACAAAGCATGCAACCTTGCATTTGAACAGGTACTGCACTCACAAGCCGAAAAACATAAAAAGTGAAGGGGAAAAAAAAAGGGAGGGAAAAAGAAAGGAGAGACAATGTAGTGAAGACCTTCCGAAACCGCAAGAGTGGTCCTATCTGTGCGCTCCTTTGAAGTTTCTGCACATTGTTTCTCCTCTTACGGCAATTCAAAATCTCAAGGCCTTCACTGCTCCTTTCTCAATGAGATTTCAACTTAGTACTCCAGGAAAATTGGAAGTCAGCAACGTCTAGAGAGAGTCATGTTTGCTTGAAAATCAGTGGCACCCTAAAGTGGGTTGGATCATTCAGAGTCCTTAGCAGAACCTGGATGGGAACCCGCTCGATCACAAGAGGCTTCAGTTGCTGAAATGAGCATACCTTGATGGTTCTCTTCACTACTGTTATTAGCCCTCCATCTGCCTAACCTTGACCTGATATTTGTGCCGACAGGGAAGGGCTCCTACAATCACAAAACAAAACATACCATTATTAAGGAACTACTGATACACCAATGCAGAGTTACAAAATGGTGCATGGTGCACTCTTGAAGATGCAGTCAAAAGGATGCCATGAAAGGTCAATGATGCCATATTAAACATTTGCAAGTAAAACCAAAGCATATCAAGTAATAATTATATATGTGAGCTATTAGTTTATAATGAAGGCTTTGCACATTACAATGCTCTCATCTGTCATGAAATTGAAACTTCTATACATAAGCATGAGCCATAGTACTTCAAGAGTAGAGATAAGTGACAATCAAAGTAAGATAACTGGGAATTATGATGGTTACGTTCTCTGTTCCAATGTTTTTCCAGATTCACAAATGAACAATAAACAAATATACATAGCCTTAAGGTATGAGTTTGTGAGCACTTTGTGTCTGACTTGGCTTAGGTACAAAGTTGCAACAGTTCACTATATAATTGTGACATTGGGATTGACTGAATATAATAATAAAGGCCTGGGTTCAGGTGGAGCATGAATGGTTTATGGTGCAACCATTAGGACACACTTTGGGATAGTGTTTGTACCATCAAACCTTAATCAAGGTAGATGATAAGAGTTGTGGGATCATGTGTTAGGTTCAGAGTTGTTAGGTAATCAATATGATTAGGATTTTCCTTAGGTTAATCTGATCATCTTTAGGTTCTACGTTGACCCTTTTTTTTGTTAGCACAAAGTATCTAGTTTACACTGACTAATCCCAGGGGTGACCGACTCGGCCGACGGAAGTTTCTAACCGACCACTAGAATAAATCAGGAAGCGCTCGCAGCGAACGACCCATCAACTCAGCATTCTTAGGACAACCATCCATTAAGGGAATTCATCCATTAATTCGCTGAGGCTAGGATTCAATCCTTAGCTGTCTAGGAAACTGAGAAGATGTCCTGCCGCTACACCATTGCCCGGGGGCATGCATATGATACCTTTGTATCATACTTTGGGTATTCATCAAACATATTTATAAAATTCATGCTTAGAGGATCTAATTTTTTGGAGCATGCTTTCATTTATTAAGATATTGTTATTTATGATGAATTAACTTGTACAAATATAACAATATGTGTATTGAAGAGATAGAATATAATCTAACAGCATGGTAATATTATTATGATAAATGTAATGGCTCAGCAAGCTAAAAGAACCACTTGTAGGGCTTTACAACTCTTAAGGTTAGGTATGTAACAGTCAAGTCCAATGAGACATAACTATCACATAGCACCTCATAACGATTCTAAACTCGTGATAGTTAGGTATTGTCAACGCTTAACTGAAAAGTCAACAATGTATGTCAATATGAACCCCAAGAACCTAGAGAGGTTCTAGACTTGGCAGTCAAGACACCACTATGGTCAATCAAGATATTTTGAGCCAACACGCTTGGGTTGAGAGAAAGGGTTGTCACCTGTTTGATGATTGTGTTTGAGGTTCTCACTCTATTTCAAATTATAGCATTTTTCTATTGCGTTATTTGTTATTATTCTTTTTTGACTCATGGTAGGTTCTTTTATCAGTATTTAGTCATAATTTTTCATTGTACTCATTCCCAAGGTTAGCATGAGATCAGTTTATGCATACTGCTGCTACTGGTGCTCCTAGACAATCACTACTACTAGGCTTAAGATTTTATGCAGCATTTTCAGTTTCCTGCACATTTTATTTTCTTGCACTTTGAATTTATGAGAAACAAACTCATTGCAACTTCTAGTTTTTGTACTTGATCTCATGATTTATAATGCAATATTACATTATTAATTATCCCTGCCTATCGATGATGTG